>JABUQX010096007.1:0-12500 GCA_015478945.1 Trachelipus rathkii | reverse complement strand
ATACAAAGAACTATTTAGAAATATATCTTCATCTGATTCCTTTCCTTTGACTCCAAAATAAACATGCAGAAAGCAATAATTAGTCAACTGATGTTAGTATTACGACATTATAGCTGGCTTTATAAGTCTAACTATCGGAGTCATTTCCTTAGGAACTCGTCTTCCTTTTATAGTCCCTGCGGAACCGAGAAAATACCATAGCGTTCTAAAACCCATTTTAAACGTTTTTTTTCCAATCGTCTGATGTCACCGGTAACTGAAATAAATTTTTGATTGCAAGTATTGTCATTAAAAAAAAAGAGGCAAATTCCGGAACCAGAAGTGGAAGGCAGTAGTGCTAGCGAACATTCCTTTATTGCAAACCACCGAGTATCCCGGAAACCCCAACTCTTTGAACACAGTAAAAAGAATGATTACCTCCAATCCATCACACCTTTCAGTATCAAAATATAAAAAAACTACACATGATTACGAAAAACATTTCATGCCAAAGGTCGTTGACAAATTACATGAAATATTAAATCGTGCGTCACAAGTCTGTGTGAATAAAGATAACAGTTAAAGTCATTTTGGTAAATATGTTGCATTCATGTTACGACTATTTGATCTCCAACAGTTATAAGAACGAAGAAAACAATAACTAATATGAAAACAAACTCAATGTGTTCATGAAAAACTCCATCCGATAATGACCATTTACTTTCAGCATAGTAAAGTCGTACCTTGGTTTAGCGACAAGAGGAGCAGAATCTACCCAAAGTGTTTATTTTCTTAGTAATGATAAAGACTACTACAATTTTATAACAGAATTATGAATCGACCCTGAATATACCGTAACTTTCAAAGGTATTTGGAAACCTTTCAGTTTTGTCAAAAACAATTGTTTATGATTTAAAATATTTATTTTTCTTTCGTAAAAGAAACATTATTTCATTAAAGTACATACACAGAAGTATATGAAAATTTTAAAAATTACAAGTAGGTATTATATTCAGATATTTCAGAGAAATTACCATACATGAACTCCTATGATGGTTTAAAAAAATGAAAGAAATATAAAAATATTACCCAATAAAATTTACAAAATGGTGTTTATTTTGAACATAGCTACCCCTTGAAATTATTTTAAATGCAGTGAGTTATCAATAATTAAAATTTAAGGCAAATTCTGAAAGATTTAATTTTAATCAAACCGCAACTACCAAAATCTTTGTTGTTAAAAGTTACTCAAACTGGGCTTCTGCTATTCGCAGTGGGTTTTTGAAATCATCTGGACAATTGACTTTTTCAATTCCTTTAACTAAATTTGTTGCTTCTTCACAAGTATTTTACTGTCTAACACACCAGCGTCTTTTTCCTCGTTTTACTTCATCGTTGTCGCTCAGCGAACCAGCTATTTTCCCAATATATATATATATATATATATATATATAATAATATATATAATATATATATATATATATATATATATATATATATATATATATATAATATACATAATATTATATATATATATATTATATATATATATATATATTATATATATATATATATATATATTATATATATATATATATTATATATATATATATATATATATATATATATATATATATATATATATATATATATATAATATATAATATATATATATATATATATATATATATATATATATATATATATATATATATATATAGGGTATTCAAACCTCTGCGACAAAACTCGGAGGGCTGATAAAGCAAACGATAAGGAACATTTATTCTTAAATAACCTATGTTGTATGACGCTTCGTTTAAAAGTTACGGATGATGTAAGGTACCACTAGTTTTATGTTCTGTGACGCGTACGCATGTAGGTTAGCCGACCGATTTAGGTTACTTCGATTTTTAATGTGTTTGTGCGTGCGCGCTAATGTGGTACGCGTAAACGTTTCCCCTTTGCGGGACTTACACAACTGATAATTTTGTATAGAAAAATGAGGCGCCCTATAATTAATTTACTAGACATCCTGTCCAGAATTTCAGTTACCTCCATATTTCAGCACTCGAACTTAACACTCAATTGAATGGCCAGCACTCCTATAGTTGCCCGTCATACATTCTGCGACAAAATCCACATTTACGAAATCGCTGGATCAGTTTCCTAATCATTCACACTACCACCTCAACTCCCGACGACAGAGTTTATAACTACGAGACCAAAATGCTGAATTGACATTTAACAAACCCTCTCACAATCAGCTTTTTATGTGCCCGCAACAGTGCACCACCAGAATCGCTGCGAACCTGATATTGTGACGACACATATATCTTAATCCTTTAGACTATGCCGGCACCTCTGAGCGTGTAGTATGCATCCCTGAAAAAGAGAAATTGAACAGATCAACCCAAAAATATGAGAATCAGAAGTGTGTACGAGATATATACCATTCAGACGGATTGAACATCCATGAGGAATAACTGTGCCACTCTAACATACTCCTCACAGGCGAATCGGACCACTACACACCACTTGCTCAGACTCCTATACAACATTTGGTTGCATCTCTATCATCCGGTCTCCTGTACGCCCTTTTCATCCCATCCCGTTAACCGCTTATGACCGGTGAGAAGTATACCTAATAGAAGTAAAAACATGAATGTGACAACCTATACGATAAAATTTAAAAAGAATATCCGCTACGCAGGAGAAGTTTCGGTTCCTAATTTGAGGGTAAGCAGCTCAGAACCTCGGGAGGAATAGCATTTTAATTATTGAAATGAGTTTCTAACAAGTGCAGCCATATATTTGTGAAACCTAGTGAAGGAAGCAGGTGGAGAGGCTTCGTACTATTGATGATGAATTATGGAGGGTTAGAAGGAGGAGTCTGCAAATATTGTGGAATTTGATAGACTGATCTCCTCATCACGCCTACTAACTGGATAAAGCGCCGTGTAAAACGTGAAGATGGACATAGTGATATCACACAACTAAGTGAGCCCTTCCAGACATGTATTCAATTTTTTTCCCAGAGAGTGTTAATACTTAAAAATACAACGCGTCGTATTAGCAAGGACTCTCTTGGTTATAGTATCCCTCTCCATTAGCAGCCTTATAGAGCCCTAGGACTTCAAGTCCCTCAAAGGCGACCTTCTTATTCCTGCCAAATCAATGATAGAATTTAAAACGTATCTCTACAGGTAACAGAGGGTACAAGCCGACTAAGTGTGGAAAAACACACTTATCACTAAGGTCTGTTGGATTAAACAATCGTAATTATGTCATTTCGACTCATATCCCTATTGTTAGTCGTGATAAATGTTTTTGTGTCACTATTATATTAAATGTTATTTTATAAAGTCTTTTTTCTTCTCTTCGTCATTTTCACTCTTGTGACCATAGTGGACTTCACCAGTATATTTATGATCCACCATGAACCTTTCCTGCACTATAATGTTCTTGTCTTATACATTGAGGTACTGCTAGCTATTATCACAGCTAGCCGCATACCACGTTGATTGGGTTGACTCAACAGCCCAGAAACGCCACATTATTGGGACGTGATGTCAGTAGAGGACCAAAACATGAGGCGAACGGCGCACGCGCGAATGTTCAGGTTATTTGCCAATAAGGTGAGTTCACTCATACGTTCCAGGATACTGAAGAATTTACCGAACATCTGGTGGAGCCAAGATAGTTCCGTTAGATTCTTTGGTTTCAATTAGGCTTGCTTTAAGGAATTGATTATCCTACGCTTCTAATATTGGGTAAGAAAAAGAACGTTGTAAATATGCAATCATATTATTTGGTTAGGTCGTCATCAGCAAGCGAGTTGGGTCATGGTGTACTCTACAATATAGAGCCTGTGAAGACAAAATGAATTTCCTCACGGAAAACCATATGTACTCCCCGTTGCAAGCCTTACGCTATCAGACAATATTTGGCAGTACTAGAATTTTACTCCTTCGGAACCGGATGAGCATTTCAATAAATTCTGCTGACTGATCCACAACCTGCCGCGTTTGTCACCCTCATAATACCCCCTTTGGTTCTACAATTGACGTGATAAGCATCTAGACTCAATCTGTTTGTGGAGTTGGGGCCAAATAAAAAGAGTGAATAGATCTCAGCTACAGATCAATGATGGCGGCCTGATGCGTACTGAAATCCGTATATTTAGCCACTAAGCGGAGGCAACATCCTAAACATCAATTGTTGGATCAAGATTCGAGGCGAATGGAATTCCAATTCAAGGGTGGTTGAACGGAGCAGTTTCAGGAGTGCTCTAAGGGTGCAGTATAGGCACTAGTCAAAGACTAATTGATTACAAGTGACAGATTTTTCCGGTAAGAACAAAGCTCGGGCATTGAGTACTTGAGAAGAAGCTCTCAGACAAAACGTAGCTATTACAGACGACAACGCGCCGACATCGAATGATGACCTCCCTTTATGAACTAAAAATGTGTTATTAACTACTTGTTTAAATATAATTGTAGGGCATGTGATAATGAACTGGGAGCGATTTTGCTGGTAAACATAAATCTTCTTTATAAACACACCTACTTACCAGTAGAACTATCAAAAGCTCTAACTCCAAATTTAGAGATGTCAAAAACTAGAGGACGAAGGTATCGGCTGCAATTTCCAATGGGGCTGAAAAAAAGTGGAAAAACATATCAATACTAGGAGAACGATAAGTTCTTAGGAATAAAGGTAATTTGACGATTATTGCGATAAGAGTATTCTCTCGAACACAGAACGACCCAAAGGTTTAGAAAAGGATATGAAACCGGTTGGACTACGGAAGTTTTTAAACGGTTACTCAGTCAATATTCCAAGTTTACCATCAGTCGTAGGAATGGAGTGCGCCTTCTACAAGTGCTCCATAATTGTAGTCCCTCGGAAGATTTAACTGAGTGAAAAAACTCAAAGAGCGGAATTTTATAAGCAGGAAATATCATAGTAAAAGATAAGCTCGTTACAAGTCCTGTAAGCGCAATAATGCAATAGTAAAGATTGAAAAATAATAACTTGAGCTACGGACAAGGTACAAAGCTGAAAAATAAGCAAGTTGTACTTGATGAAAATAGCAACGATAGGCGCGTATGGATCTCTGCCAATGTGTTCTTCTCCCAATAAAAATATACATTTTTATAAAAGCAAGTGAAGTTCGTTTAACAAGCTAAACGAAATCATTAATCAGTTTGTCATTTATGAGGATGCATTTGGAGAGTGTGTGTTTTTTAGATTCAACTTATAAATACCTTGATACTACGCGCTCTGCTCTTCCTACTTCAAGCCGTCCACTGCAGATTTATTACATTCCGCTGAGGTGGAGATATATTTCTCGAAATTACCCTAACAAACATAGTTGCATTTCCATGACATCCTATACAACTTTGGATGATAAGCAGAGGCCATACCTCTCGATCCAACCCCAGTAGGGGGAATTATGCTGAAATGATATTAAATACGGACATAGAAAATTTGCCTCCACAATCTATTCTGGATGACGGTGTACAAGAAGTGCTAGAATGTGTTTGAAAACTAATGACAAAGCGGTGGAGAGTACCTCGTTTTCTGAATAAAGAACTACAATTTGTTTCCAAAAACGGCCCATGAATTACGACCACACTTCCCCTTGCTACAAAGAATTTACTTCATTGAAGAATTTGTTCTGCGACGGTCTTATTTTAAATCCCCGGTTCCATGACCATATCTTTTAGTACATTATAAACGTAATCTCTTTGAATATGTGTTAGGTATTAATGTGTAAGATTCATTGCGTATACCCAAAAACTGGGAAATGAATCTCCGTACCCTATGAAGACTAAATTGGGTGAATTAATTAATCTTTGAAGTTCAAAACGTTAAAATGTAAACTCTACGAGACCAGGGACATGTTTAAGGTTATTATCGAACGATCCACCATGGACACGCAACACATATTCGTAGACACGTGTGCTCGAGTATGGACCTAACTTCATGACTATCCACCTACTTATTGTGACTGTGAAGTAGGGGTGGAAGTACCTTTATCAACTTATCTCAGTGGTCGCCAGGATATAAACACACTCGACTCACTTATGGAAAACACAGAAGAATGAAAGCACCGATCGATACAGATCAACTGATTAGATTACATGTACCCCATCCGATTAGTTTAACCCAATTGCCTCAAATGGTATCATTCCCACGTGTTATGTGGCTCGTTTATGTATCTACATATTTTAATAATTGATCTCTCAGCACTATGCTAGTCCCGAGTGTTAATACTGAGTTAGCGTCCCTGTTCCAATTAAGAAGTAGTTTTTGATATAGTTCTACTCCCCACCAGGAGAGTATAAAGTAATATATATATTTAATACAATCTATTAAAGCTACCAGTTAGGAGTTGGACAAAGTAAATATAAATAACATTATCACTGAGGTTTGGAAACCTCGTTAGTATCATAAACATATTAGAAATTTCCATATTTTCATATTTTCTTTTATAACTTTTATATGATAGATTCACAATTAGAATCGATAGATTCATAAGTATTAGAAAGAATAGATGTTAAAAGAGTAAATAAATAAGTAAAGTTTAACGGGGAGTTATACTTTAAGAGCGTTAGTGATAATATTCTCTTCTGATATTACTAAATTTAAATTAATTCTTCAGCTACATCTCGAATCGTCCTAAATTTTTAATAAAGATACTCCTGTTAATATATCAATCTTTAAAGAAGTAATTATATAAGAGGGGACTATATACACCATAAGAACAAAATGCCAGAATGTTGAGAAAAGGGCTATTAGGTACTATATAGGGTGGAGATTTTTGCCAAAGCTCTTGTAGAGATGCGAGAAGGCCATCCCCAAAAAAAAAAAAAAAAAAAAAAAAAAAACCCTACGTTTTAATTGAACCAACATAATCTGTTAAGTCATTTTGTTTATTTACGGAAAATATCCATAAACTTTAAATATTACAACTAAGCAAAATTCTAAAGTAGTAATTTTCAGCCAAATAATTTTTATTTGGCTACTCAGGAGAGGTGGGGATTATATAGGTAAAAAAGCTATAAGAACAGGTTTGGCTATACGTAGTCAAAAAGATTATAGGCTGCAGAAATAATCCTCAGCTGTTTAACAGCGATTTTTAAGCAAAGACGTTAAGACCGATGGTTTCAGATAGATGTTGGATGGATGTTAAGCGTAAAATGTAAGAACCGAAAAAAATGTGCTATGGACGATTTGATCGAGGGGTTCTCATAGTAAGATTTGTCATAAAGGCCACCAAAGACAAGGTGAGACCTGAAAACGAGGCGATATAAACACCTCCTAAAGAAGAAGGATTGTATTTGATGTAATTTGCTATTTAATTACTAACTGATAACTTTTATACGAGGTGTATATTACTGTAATGTTCCAGTAATGGTTTTTCATGAAAAATGTTCTTTATACGGGGCGCAAAGCGGAGTCGCAACATTTTTGCGAGATGCGAATGTGTCGCGCTTCATCCTACTGGTCGCTCGCAATCGCTGATTGATTGCCTAAAAGAGCTTTATAATTGGATCTACTTCTCATAATCGCAAATATCTCGAGAAATAACAACAGTCTGAGTGGTGCCGTTATGCAGATACAAACAAATATATAAATCAATGTAACTTGTCACCCTCCATCTGCTAATACCATATTTCACCCTATATACAGAATGTTGACCTTTCTTATAGAGACTCTACAAATTATTTTCTCGGAGTAGCTCTACTGAAAATACACATTACAACCGTAGACCCCTCTATGTGGTTTTTATAATCATGTAAAAAAAACTTAAATTATTGTCCCACAAAATCTTCTAGATGGTACTGAGATCTGGTCACTGCAACGGTTAGATAGCACTCATCTAGAGATATCATCTCAGAAATCAAATATGTCTATCAAAATAATACAATATTTGCGACTACAGGCGCATTGAAAGTCTATACTTTAAATCGTAACTGTCACCTAGGCGACTCTGCTGTGCCACTGTCTTGAGCTAAATTATCTCTGGTTTCCTTTTCAAATTTTAATAGAAGCTATAACAATTTTACTTCGCGCTTGATTACCTTTTAATCTTTCAGAAATCTGATTTGCAAACAGTTTTTTGGAAAAAGGACATCTACAGGACATCACAAGTGGTTTTTAATCTTGTATTGCTCACAAGATTAAAGACTGCAGCACTATAGATCTTTAATACAGCAACGCTCAGAGTCAAAAATTTCCACATCACCTCCTCCAAGATGAATTTTTTTTAGCGGTCTGATTAAATGGCGATATCTTCTCTCAAAGAACGACTTTTCATTATACTCTCACCATTCTGATATTTTTGAATGACCCAAATGACAATCGAGTTTTGATTATCATTCGATTCATTTAACTCGCTATAATTAGAATTTGCATCTTTAAATATAAGAGACGATAAACTCGTGGACCTGGCCTACAAATGTAATGCCATAGGTCCAAAAAGAATCATTTTCTCTTCAAAACTGCTGGAGGCCCTCCTCCCCGATGCGCTTACACAGCTCGCACCCCTCTCTACACGCGCACACTTTCGACTGACACTCCCTCAAGACTTAAGTGTGAATTTACTACACCAAGTTAGTTACGGTTTTTGACTGTTATGAGTTATCACCTAATTATAAGAGTAAGTTGAAACAAAAGATATTAATTTCACTCATAGAAGCATTAGTTACATTTGTTATATGATATTACAAATATTATATTCTATCCATAACATAAGCTGAATCGGATTTAAATTTACCACTTAGAAATGATATAATATATAATAGGGATTGTATGAATTGGAACATGAAGCTCTTACTCTATAAGGGAATTATATTTAAAAAGTCACTTCCTATTAAATTTTTACACACCTTATTCGGACTTTTTAAGGGGCATCAGTATATTACATTATACGTGATAAATGCTGATATATATATATAACTACCTTACACTCATAGGATACTAGATTTTGGAAATTTTAATAGCAACGGAGACTCTTATCTCTCTGTATCGCTAGCCTTTTTATTTACGATTACTTAATAACCAATACATATGTATCATGTTATAATAATAAGTACTAGTCAGCTCCATTTCATTATATAAATTCTTTGAATTAGATAATACGCATAAAGAATTAACGTAAATTTATTAATGAGTACTATTATTATGTATCTTTACTGCAGACCTGATTTACTAGCTTTATGTAATGCCTATTCATTTAAATACATTTTGAGATATTAGAAAGGGGACCTAGTACATTATATATAGTCATCTCTTTTTAGGAAATCTAATATACTTACAATCTCTATTGCGAGTGCGGACGTAGTGTCTATGCTTTAAACGTCTATTACCTTACAAAACTCACTGTGAAACTTGACTCAGCGTACGTTACGTGCACTACGTTACATATATGCAGTTGAAATTTAGTATGAATACAACTGTAATGTAAGCAGTGAAATAAAATAACCTGTTGAGGTAGTGTTTTAGAGCAACAAAGGGAGTGACCACCACTCCGACATTCTCGTTATCGGTTCGTGATGTTGATTTTTTCTAGAGTTTAATCGCAAATATAACGTGCGTATGTAAAGTTGAGGAGAAGGACACCTGCTTCCGATGATTCAATAGATCTATTGTGACCGTGCGTCTATTGTAAATACAACAATCCGAATTCTCAACAGGAACATTGGTATATCCATAATAGGATTTAATTAATGAATGCAATAAATAATATGGAATGCAATTATCATTATAATAATGTGCATTACTTATATATGAATCTTATTAAAATAATAAATATATATATATACTTGCAAATAATTCTGATAAACCACAAGAATGATATAACTTATAATTTTTATAAACAATATTCATAATAAATAAAGTAGTTAATATAGATACATAGTTCGAGTGCTGTATCCAAACTCAGTGTCGAAACACTTTATCTATGCTCTCCAATATACAGAAATATTTACATCAAATATTAAAATGAAATTGTTAGATTTTCTAAAGAATATATTCAAAAAAATATTATGTTAACAGAAATGAATCTGTGAGTAAATCTATTTTAAACAAATAAAAATGGGTTTATAAGATAACTAAAATTATTATATATATATATATTATATAATATAATTATGATATATATATATATATTATATATATATATATATATACAAGTTTTTATGATAAATAATTACATAAAACAAGCGGGTTTTTAAATATATATCGATGGTATATATAAAAATTTGCATATATATATATATAGTAATATATATATATATATATATATATATAATAATATATATATATATATATATATATATATACTATATATATTTATATTATTATATATATATAATATATATTATAATATATGCAAAATTTTACTTTGTGGCTAACAAAAAATATATATAAAATGTATTACAGGAAAAATATATTCATAAATTTAAAAAAAAAAGTGAGTTATAAATATAAGTTTTAAAAAAAAACGATTGGATCTTGAAAAAAAAAAGTAAACCTTTAAACACAATTTACATAACAACAATTCATCAGAACGTTTTTCCTTTACAGGCGTAATTTTCTTTTGTGCAAGAATGTTATTACTAAGTAAATCATCATCATTGTTAGTATTACTAGTACTTTCATTACTAGTACTCCTTGCTGCATTTTTTTTAATATCGACTTTATTATCTATATTATTACAATAATTAGAATTGAAATAATTTTCTAATTTTACTATTCTACTACTACTAAAACCATTTTTGTGAATAGGCATATTATGTCTCTTTAAAAGGAAGATTTTTGAGAATAATGGCTAACTATTCTATTCTTTTCTATATTTTTCATTTTAAAGAAAAAAAAATATTTAAAAACTTTCAAAAAAGTTAGGCAATATCTTGATCGCAGAAATCCGCAAATTTTCTATTAGCAGATTTTGAATTAGAATAATGGATTAATTTTTATTTTTCTTACATATTTTCAAGATCTAAAATATAGAGTAGCAAAAAGCATTTTCCAGACGTACGATGCAAAAAAATAAATTATAGAAATTATATAACTTTTTCCCCATCCCCCGCCAATGTAAGAGGATATATTAGCTACCAGCAATAGATATAAACAACATAGTAAAATATATGAGTTTGAAAACAAGCAGTGATTAACCAGCAGAGAGAGAGTGAAAGACAAGTAAAGCCGAGATGGGTTTAAAGAGCCAGTAAAGCAGCTCGTACAGTTAATCACAGCAGTAATAAGACAAGGTGATAAAAACAATAAGCCCCAAATAAAGCAATAACTACCCGCGTATAGCCTAGTCATAAATAAAGTATAACACAATAATAAGTCTTTAAAATTATAGTTTTTTACAGATGATCTATATAACATGTCTTTAATTTAGTTGATTTATAATTGTATATCTTGTTAACTTTTTTGTTTCAAATACAAAGCAAGTTACAACGCTAATAGTGCAGAAAGTAAAGCAGTAAAGCAGATAATATATGAGCCGATACAAACAGTACGTAAAGTTATAAAGCAGTAAAATAACATGGTTTTAAAGCGAGTAAAGTTCAGAAAGTTATATAATAAGCGTATATGAGAGATAACTTAAGTGTGAGTAAGTAACATAAATAGGTATTACAAATACTAATCCCCTAGTGTATATAGGTAATAACCCTCTATGTTTACTGCTATTACTGCTATTTTAAGTGATTAATGTAAAGTTATTATTGTTTATTTAAGTAAAATTTATCGAACCAATGTATTTAAGTAGTATAAAATTTATGAATGACTTTCTTTGTAAGTAGATATTATTTTGAAAACGAAATTCTTTGAATATGTTTATACATAAGTGATATCATTATTTTTCGTGTTCCACGCGGGAAATTTTGCGTCTGCGACGCAACGCTAGGCTGGCGGTTACGTCAGAATTAATTTTATGCGACCTTCAGTGTGGTGACGCACGCGTAGCGGCGGTTACGCTGCGTAAATTTTTGCGCCTGCTCGGGCGCATACTGCGGTCGGCTGGTTTTCGCGGATGGGCTGGTATACATTCTAGCATGAACTCAGGTGAGTTATCTCTGAATTACCGTTTGCAGTAGTCTAATTATTACTTGATTTACTGTTCACTGATTAATATTTATCTTAGTATACTATTCTTATTTTAAATATTATTGTAGAAAATGTTATTACTATAATAGGTTAAAATTCTGTACTAATGACTTAATTATTAGTGTTATATATTTAATAAAAATATTAACATTAAACTCATAGTTAGTGAAGAATTCTATGCATCTTCAAAATAATAGTTCCATTTTTTTTATATTCCTTCATAATCTATATTTTTCTATTCTTTCAGAAATTGTATCAATTGTGTCATATTTTTTTACACAATTCGTTTTTATAATTTCTGCTATTTCCTACCTAATCTATGTTCATAATTTTAAAATTCCCTTATATTCATTATTCTTGAATTTTGCTTTTCTTCAAAATTTATATTCAAA
>JABUQX010096006.1:12500-15493 GCA_015478945.1 Trachelipus rathkii | reverse complement strand
GGTACTTCGTTCAGTTACCGGAAGATTACGGGTGTTTAACCATTTTCGCATCTATCTTTAACCGCTTTCCGCGTTTTAATGCTTCACTTTTGTTTTAAAACTTAAATGTCATCTTTCGTACACAAAATACCTCATGAAACTTTACAAACTTCAATTCTTTTCAGTGAATGCCTATCTACAAAATCAAATATATAGCAACTAAGATAACACAAATTTCTTGCATATTAATACTTCATGATTGACTCCCCTAAATTGTGTTGTATTAAATTGTAAACAATTCATCGTAACTTCTCACTCCCATTCTTGTTAGTTTTGTTCATTTTGACCCTGGGATAATCTTTCCTTTTTTTTTTCATTAAAACATTAAAATAGTTGTCTACCATGGTAACCTAAAATAGCCCTCTGCCCACCAGTTCCTTTCACTGTGACAATATAGTTTGCAATTTTGTTGTACTCCACGTGAATGTGAACAGCTATGAACATACTATATCCCTGGATATTTTCGATAGCTTGACCAATAAAACATTTCTTCATTGATGATGCACCATCATGCAGTTGCCCCATCAGAGAGTCATTATTTATTTCATCAACCTTCCTAGTATTACCTCCGATAGAGATACTCCATCTCTGCTTTCAACAGTCACTAAATCTAAGAAATCTTCATAAATCACAAGTTGTTTTAAACATTTCTGTTTATACATACTCTTAATTTGCCTTGATCATTATTTTATATTATTCTTATAAATTAAAATTAAGAGATTCAATCAAGTCACCATAATAATTTGATAGTTTAAATAATTTCGGGTGTGGGGTGTGGGGTATGGGGTGTGGGAGTTTAGATCTCCTCAACCCTCCCTCAAACTATAGCTTTGTATATATATATATATATATATATATATATATATATATATATATATATATATATATATACTTATATATATATAACATAATATATAGCATAATATATATATCAAGTTAATTTGTATATATATATAATGATTTTACTATTATTACCCTCATCTTCATTTTTGTCATTTCTGGACATTGTCAAACCGGAAACAGCCGTCAAGTAATATTACAGCTTTAATGCCTGATTCGAACTTAAAAACGTAAGGAACCTCAAGGTCAGATTTTTTTTTACTTCTTTTTAAAAACGAGAGAGAGAGAGAGAGAGAGAGAGAGAGAGAGAGAGAGAGAGAGAGAGAGAGAGAGAGAGAGAGAGAGAGAGGTATTTTATCGTATTTTGTTTGTGTCTGTGACTTATAATGTCAGAGAAAATTTATCTTTTTTTTTAAACTTTATTATATACAATTAAGAAAACCTTTATTTTTTATTTTTTATTTGTTTATAACAGGACTGCGAAGTCGGAGTAGGAGCAAGAGAAGAGAGTCGAAAAGACGAAACAGAAAGATTTTCGGTGGAGAGAGCCGGAGTCGGAGCCGGAGCTGGAGGGAGCCGGCTCGAACCTGGTAAAAAAGTTATTTTTACTACAAATTAAATTTGTTTCAAATTGGAGCTGTATAATTTTAAAATGATGGTGTCAGAATAAGTGCCGGAGCCAATGTTGGAGCCATGAAAAGGATTACTAGCTCCGCAACACCGGTTTCTAAAATGAAAATAACTCTCAAAAAATGTTGGTCATCTTCCTAAGAGAACGAAATTGCCTAAAAATTTAAGCTCTCTCTCTCTCTCTCTCTCTCTATCTTTATATATATATATATATATATATATATATATATATATAAAAATATATATATATATATATATATATATATATATATATATAACTTATATATATATATATATATATAACTAACTATATAATAACCAACTCAATACTTTTTTTTTTAAAATATATATATATAATATATATATATATATATATATATATATATATATATATGAGAGCCTGGGGCCAGAGGGGGCAGTTGCTCCCCTTCCCTTGAGAAAATTAGAATAAGGACTGACATGTACTTGATAAAAGAAAAGTAGTTACAACATTTATTTAATTAGGTAATAAAAAAAATATTACATTAAAACTTTTAAAAAAAATTACATAATTCTTTGTTTTTAGTTTTTTGTTTTTTATTTTATTTATTTTATATAATTTAAATGCATCATTACAAATTTATAATATTTAATTTGGTAAACATAAGAAATTCGTAACTGAAAGTTTCTTCAATATTCCTTGTTGGTCATTGAGCTACAGAATTCTTCTAAAAATGAGAAATATATTTCTCATTGGGTATAGAAAGAGATTTTGGAACCATATGTTGTTTATACGGTTGACAAAATGATCTCTTACAACAGAACAAGTTATAAATGGTATTCAATGTTGGCGGATGAAACTGCAGAATTTGCTGGAATTGAACATTTATCCTTGGGTGTCTGGTACTTAGAAAAAAAGCCAAGATGAATTGGTATGAGAAGAGTTTTTGTGCTCTATTGCCCTCAGCGATCTGGATGCATCATCAGCCTCTCAAACTATTTTAAATACAATGCAGTTAATGGTCCTTAAAGCAAGTCACTTTTTGAACAAAGTAATGACGGTAGTTTTCTGGCGATAGGCAAAATTTCTGGTATGCACAAGAGAGTTTAAGAGAAAAATATATTAGTAGACTTCTTCCACTGTGCTTCCCATCGACTGAATCTCGTAATTAATGATCTAAATCACCTCAATGAATTTAAAAATGTACGTACCCCCACCCCTTTTTTACGCCACTGTTCTCAATCATAAACAGGTTTATCTGTCACTTAATCTTAGTAGTCACAATAAAAGAGTGCATAAAATTCTTCAGAGAAGGTTCAATAAGAAGAAAATTGATCACTGTAATATCTTTGCTGTGTGAGACATGATGGTCCTTGAAATACAAAGGTATCCGCCTCTTCCGAGAATATTTACTAAATGTTGCATGTGTATTCAACTGAAACTGACAGCCTAAGCAGAGAGCTTTCCAGCAACTTAATACAGTTTTGATTCCGATCTTTCTCGA
>JABUQX010096006.1:0-7500 GCA_015478945.1 Trachelipus rathkii | reverse complement strand
GAAAAAATTGAAATCGCAACCCATGCTCCTTGATCAGGGAGAGGGTCGATGACAGACCTGTAATACGTATCCACGTTCATTCTGTCGTCTTCTTACTGTACGCTCGAAAATGGGCACATGTCTGACCTCGCGGAGCCTGTGTTGTAGCTGTACGATCTAGTAACGATCACGAGTCACTGCAGACTGAAGAAGCTGTCATATCTCTCGGGCAAACCCTTACCATTTCTCTACGGCCACTGCAAGTCTCCCTTCACCGACGAAGGATTCGACTGACGGTCGATTGGTTTACCCCGAGTTGCTGAGACACCTGTCTCTGAGAATGGCCTGGTGTCGACGACAGTGTGATAACTCCTATAGCACGTTCCTCTTCTCTGGCGATGTCTTTACATTGTACAAGTCTTTGTTCAGCTACGAATTTACGCATAGGGTTTGTTTCGTTAGTTGGTTGGTGTCTTGCAATCTTGTTCTCCTATGAACGTACTTTCGGGATTTCGTAATTTGGTTGGTCTTATTATGCCATTTAGTTCCATACACGGTATAGTTACATACGGTAATACACTCCGAAGTTAGGTATGACCTAAATAAAACCAAACCCTAGCTCGTACATTCATAAAATGAAAGAGTCTTACATTTATCATTTACGTGCCATGCATTTAAAATTTGTCCGCGAGTTTTTATTTATATATATATAAGATATATATATATATATATATATATATATATATATATATATATATATATAATATTATATATATATATATTAATATATTATATATATATATATATTATATATATATATATATAGATATAATAATATATATTATATATTATATATATATATATATATATATAATATATAATACTATATAATATATATATATATATATATATATTTATATATATATAAATATAAATATATAGATATATATATAATAGATATATTTGTAATATTAAGAATAAAGAGGTTCTAAAACTATATTATATAACAAGCATTATTAAAAACATATTTTTTTAGTTAAAGGTCATATTACTTACAGGCCTGTAGGGGGACAACTTAGAATTATTTCTATTAGGGGCGGTACGCGATCAAAAAAGTTTGGGAGGACCGCTGGGTCTAGAGTAAGATGGTCGAGTTGAAAAGGAATGAGAATGTAATGGAAGACGAATTCAATGAATTCTCCTCAAACGAGATGCTGTGTGACTAAACGAGCTAAGAAGAGAAGTAGGTAAAGGAAAAGTTTAAAGATTGTGATCTAACCATATAGGGAATAGAAAAAAAAGACAGATTTAATCAGCCATAAGTATTCTTCTACCAGAAAACAATGATAATCCTAAAAGTTCCAGCCACTTTATGATTTCGAAATGCCTGTAGAAGAAGTTACTAAAATATACGACTTGAAAATATGTAAATATGTAGAAATTAGATTATTAAGAACACCTCAGTCGACGATGGATTACAATTAGCAGAATATGCAGAATATGCAGAGTTCATCTCCTTGCTGATCTGATTATTGAGAATAGAGAATTCGATGCAGAGTTCATCAGATTTGTCATTATTGATATTAGGACAAAGCCATTGGCAATGAACATTAAA
This sequence comes from Trachelipus rathkii, assembly GCA_015478945.1. Lineage (NCBI taxonomy): Eukaryota > Metazoa > Arthropoda > Malacostraca > Isopoda > Trachelipodidae > Trachelipus > Trachelipus rathkii. Next base: position 5,906 of record JABUQX010096006.1, on the reverse strand, counting down.
ATGATCCAAAAATGGACATTTTCAGGGGATGGATAAAATAGAATGTGTTCCACTTTGTACCTCAAAATGGTCGGAGAATTTAATGTATGTTATTCAATTTGGAGGCGAGCGAACTACACAAAAGAAGTTAACCATAAATAATCGTTAACCAATTTTGTTGAGGGCACAGTAAAAGTACAACCTTTGAGTGAAATTTAACCAAGAGAAAGTAGAGAGCATCTTTATTTCCCCCGCCCCCCATCTTTATGAGAAAATGGATTTTTTTAAAGAATTTTAAACCCACATATGTTCATTACATGATCCATTTTTGGATTTCTATAACATCATTCAATTTACCTCATTATATTTTAATTTATTTTAACAAATTGGATTCTTATTTGCATCCTTAATACTCCATTGTTTAAAAAGGGAAAGCAAAAATTGTTCATTTTGATTCATTCCCTGATAAGGAAAGGTCCTTAGGGAAACACTTAATGTGGGAAAACAGAAGCGAGTGTACAGATAGTCTACCAACACAGTTGCAAATTGGAGGGTAGGAGCAATCACAGTGAACCAATCAGGAATTGTTCATTTCTACACCAAAATCAGGCTAAGACGCGACATCCGCTGAGGTGCAAGGTCGCCTGATGGGTTTATGCCCTTGTGGTCTTGTATAGTACTAATGGATGTCATTTGAGCCCCTGATAAATGCAGTTCCTATAAAGGTTATGGATGCTAACGTCACTTTGCCAGAGATATAAGGGAGTATGAGATAAATAATAGAATAAAAGTGTTTTCTGACTACGTTTAATATATATATATATATATATAACTCTACTATATATACTAACTACATGATATATATAAATACGATATTATACTATACATCTATACCATCTATAAATTAATATATATTATATATATATATATATAATATCATACCAGTAACTATATACCTATATATATATATATACATATATATACAATATATTATATTATATAATATATCATATTGATAATTGCAATGGACCAAAAGGTAAAAACAAAGTATTGTTTATATAAAGTTTATATATTACGCAATTCCAATTTTAAATCACACACAAAGAGAGAGAGAGAGAGAGAGAAAAATTTCCGCCACAAAGATCACGTGACGGTCCAAAGTGAACTTCCAATTCCAAAGTATCCGGGATTATTTGCGGGGATGATCGATACTGGTCATGCCAATAAGAATTCTATGCGTTCACTGTTCTCCAATTTCCTGCGTTATATTTTATTTTTCCATGATATTTAGTTATAATTGTGACTAAAGTTCTGCAAGATTTTATATATATATATATATACTATGATAGTATATATTTATATATATATAATATATATATATATATAATTATAATATATATATATTATATAATATATAATATATATAATATATAAATATATAATATATAATTAATATATATATAATATATAACTATATATATATAGCTATATATATATATATATAAGTTGTAAATTGGATAAAAATAATTATCATACAAATACGAAAATCTGTAGGTGCGAAATTTGGCAGTAAACAATTTAAAAAAACAATTTCACATTTTGCCTTCTAAAGGCAAAAAAATACGTCGATCGTATTAAATAAAATAGGCCCTGGGATCCCACAATAGGCCCTGGAATCCCACTCCATAAAGCCTACGAATAGTATCCCAACTTGAACTCCTACGAAAAGAAAATTATACTATGGGGGTGTTTATTAATGGGTAAATTGGTAAAGGCTCTGGAATACCCCTCGACTAACTGGCCACGCCCATAAATAATATCAAAACTCTCAGTCACAAATTACTTGAAAAGAAAACTTTGATTGGGACCTTTTTGGGTTGATAAAAAGACCCTGGTATTTTACTCGATTTACTGGTAACGCTCACGAGTAATATCATAGCTTTTAGTAACATGAAAAGAAAATTTTTCATATGGACATTTCATTAATAGTTAAATGAAAGAGGCACTGGAATATCTTTCGACAAACTGCCTACATCCACATGAAAGAGGCACTCAGTTACATTCAGGCAGTCAGTCACAAAAACTCGAAAAAAAAAATTTATATGGATTTTTTTTGGATAAATTAGAATAGGACATGGAATACCACCAGATTAACTGGCCACGCCCATTAGTAATATCACACAACTTTCGGTCACAAATTAGTCGAAAATAAAAATTTTCATGTATAATAATAGACCAGTAGTTCTTAGCCTTTGCATTACGAAATCCGTAGTTTTCTCAAAGGTTTGAAGGAATGCTAAAATCTTTTACACTGAAATAGGAAAAATGAATGAGTGAAAAGAAAAAAAAGATACGTTGAAAAAAAATTTCCCGTGCTTGCTTGTGTAAAAAAACTTTACATTTCTAATGGGTCTCAAACGTTTTCAAAAAAAAAAAAAATAATATATATATATAATATATATATATATATTTAATATATATAATAATATATATAAATATATATATAATTATAAATCTAACCATAGTATAGTATACCCTTACTAATATATATATGTACCTTACCCTTGGATACAGTTTCCTGATTATACCGTATATATACTTATCTCCAAATATCGTCATTATCCTCACTATATATAGATAGATACTTCTAATAATAATTCCGCTTAATGCACTGATCAATATTACTTTGAAAAAATCGAGAAAATGTCTTTTGAGGCAAAAAAAAAGAACAAAAAAACGTCAAAAACCCAAGAAGGATTCAAACCATTATGTAAATATATATTATATTATATACATATATTATAATAATTATATATATATATTATAGTATAACTAATATATTAGTACACTGTGTGCTACCACATATACTCATTTTTTAAATATATACTAATATCATATTATAAACTATATGAATAAAATATGTCCGCGCCATTCTCTAATAGTCTTAAAAAAGCTTCTTCACAACATACTTGAAATAAATATACTTGCACTAAGTACTTTTAAATCTTGAATTAATTTCTCGCTGTCTCTGTGTGTTGTGTGGTGTGTGTGTGTGTGCTGTGTGTAGCTGTCGTGTGCGTGCACAGCACATACTCACTTCTGTGATGTGTGTGTTGGTGACTCGCTTGTGCGGTGTGGGTGACCTGTGTTGCACGTGTGTGGTGGTTCAAGTTGTAGGAATTGATTCTAAAACGGCGTCCATGGAAATACAAAAATATTCTTTAAGATTCGACATCCTGCTGTCAAAACAAAATGGAATATCAGTTATAAATATAAGCACTAATGACTCTATGTGAGAGATGGAAAACACGATACACATTCCCCCCATATAATAGCGAAGAATAATACATAATAATATATAATCAATAATGATAATGATACATGCCTGACTGATAATTGATAATGATAATGATACTGATAATGATCTATATATAATAATATATAATATAGATATAATATAATAATAAATAAAATAATTAAAATAATAAATATAATAATAATAATCAGATTATGTGAAATATATATAAGTGATTTAATAATAATAATAATAATAATGTTAATAATATATGATAATGATCATGTTAATTGGATAATTGATTAAGTGCTATACACTGATAGATGAATAATAATAGACATACAATAAAATTAATAATTAAATAAAATAGAAAATAAAATAATAATAATAAATAATGTATAGCGGTTTCTATTCTTCCAATGATACGCACCAAACACTTTACCATACCATTTTGATCTATTTATACCTCCCGTCAGAAACACCACTTTCATCAACAAATTCTTCAAGCACTCAAACAGAGCTGGGCTCCTAATTCTCAGCACTGACTCCATTTCTCCAGCTAGCTCGTTAGCTAACCCATACATCAGTAATGTGACATACAATAATTACTTATCCCGCAAAAATATAATACATACTATAAATAGACTCAAATTCTTCTGATATCATATGTGCATTCTATGGATCATACGATAGCAATAAAATAACGTAATAAGTAAATCAATCACATATAATAAATCTAATTAACACAAGCACAAAGTGAAGAGATAATCAATCAACAAGCTCGAGATAGATAATATCATACCATAATAATACATAAACCATATATCAATAATAATACTATTCATAATGCTTGATTGATCACTACCTATTTATTTATTATTCTCATCATATAGGTTCGCATCTATCTCATATTAACTTATCTACGCTATTATTACTATTGATTGCGATGTCATTAATTATTCTATCTAACATTCATTCATATCTCTATTATCCATACGTGTGCACTCCAGAGTGTATCCTCTCCCTACCCTCCTACAAATTTTCATACGTGTGTTAGGATAAAACTCCTTGCCTATTACATAGTATCGTACTAGATCACTAAGTTAGTTATATGATTCACTTTATCTCAATTACCTATTGGTCTTTAGTATTGTTTTTCACCTGTGTGCGGCGAGAATTTAACAACTTATATTGTCTACTATTATAAAGAAGGGAAGGATTTCGGCATTTCTTATTGAACTTGGGGATTGGAGCTCGCGACGTAGTTACTTATTTGTCTCACAATATTTCTCTATTCTTTTATGCGTATGAAGGAATGATTTTGATTTAAATTTTTCAATGGGCGCCTATTCTTTATCGGGGGGCACAACAATTCTGGTGATGATTTTTCTGCCATACAAATTTTCAGGAGTACGGCCTCTGATCTACATTATTCACCGTAGAGGATCAGGAGAGTGAAAGGAAAATGGTCCTCGCCATCCAAACGTATATATGCAAGCTGGTAGTCTCCTCGCGTATAGTAACTCAGCCCAATACTATGCGGTGAGAAAGGACACTACATATACTTTACATTTAGTGTACAGTCTTGTTCTCTCTGTTTACAGAGTGATGAGTGATAATGTGTCGAGGCATATACGTCTCCTTATTACTCTGAGATCTGATAAAGTCGTTTGTCTATCTCTTGGTGTATATCGATTTTATAAGATTGAGCACACTCTATTATTACTATCCATTTGATTAATTTAATTGTATGTCTTCTGCACTCATATTATTGATATGATATACTTATTATTTATTGTAGTTGATGTTATTTATTATTATGTATTTAATGCTCTTGTCAAAATTATTATTATAGTATATTGTTTATATATAATATCATATTATTATGATATTTATTATTATTGTATATTATTATATTATTATTAATTATTATTATTATATTATATTATTATTATTATTATTATTTAATTAATTATTATATTTAATTATTGTATATTAATTCTATCATTATACTATTGTCTCAATATTATTTATAAAAATGGGAAAGTTTCAAAAAAGATTATTTATCAACTATTTTACATATTTATATAAATAAATTAATAATATATGTAATTATAATAATAAATAATATAATAATAATAATAATAATAATAATAATAATAATAATATAATAATTAATATAATAATAATATATAATAATAAATAATTAATAATAATAAGTATATCTCTGAAAACGGTATATAATGAATCAGGCATAAACACAGTTTATTTATTTATTTTTTCCATTTTTTTTAAAAATATATCTAAATAAAAAAAACAAAAAAATTATTATTTAAAATGTGCAGTAAACAATAAACAAAAAAGAAAAAAAAAACATATACTGAAACTTATTGTTTCTAATAGTACGCACTACAATTTCTTAATTACAGAAACAACAGGGGTTAAAAAGAAAGGTATTCGATAACCCTACTAAATGATATTTGAACTGTATAAATTCAATGTGTGTAATAAAAATACTGTGTGTGTTCTTATATATAATACCGTTGTTTTCATGAGTTGTGTTATTTTAGGTAACTGAACATTCTTACCGAAAACTAATTGATTAGGAGAATACCCATTCCTATCTAATAAA
>JABUQX010096005.1:5000-10601 GCA_015478945.1 Trachelipus rathkii | reverse complement strand
AGACCAAGTAGATGGAGAATGTAGGAAAGAGTATATTATTTTTTATCGTTCTACTTTATTACGCTTTGCGCCTCCGAGATATCTTGAAAATGTTTTTTCGTGGTTAAAGGTAAATATAAGTATTACAGAAGTTTCCCGCAAATGAGAGATTCGTATGGGAGCCATCAGATTATACTTCACCATTCTAATTATGAATCTGCAAAATATGTATAATAAATATTAGTAATCTACAAAGTAATTATAATTATTCCCATGATTAAGCATTTATTATACAAAATAACCGGAATATTCTAAACCGTTTTAAAGTATATATGTTTTACGAATTCGGAGCTATTAAATGCAACTATTTCAGAGAACCTTAATTCAAGGATAATACAATTGATTAGCGCATTTGAAATTGAACAGCCAGTATAGCTTCTTATCAATATCCACTTTTTCTCATCGGTTAAATTACTAACTATACCATATATTACTAATTTGCAATAATAATTATAAATTTAAACATAATAGAATAAAAAGACCACCCCACCCGTAGTATAGTTATTTAAAACTATAAAGGTGAATATAAACTACTAATAATCTTATTGTTTATAACAATAAATAACATTTCGAATTTTAGAATTAAAATTGTTAAAGTATAATCCTATTAATTTTCTAACAAAATAATTACTAAGTTTTAACTTTTTAATTTAATATTTCACGCACTAAACGACTATAAATCACGGAGGAGAACAACATATTTCACACTTTTAAAATAATGATTGAAATAAAAAGAAAAGCTAGTCTCTCTCTTCTATAACATCGCTATGATAAATACGACATTACAGCATGGATACATACGAATTCAAAAACTTGAGGGCATAATAATAATTATTAATTTACTATCAGATTAAAAAAACATAAAAATAAACATTGTTGATATAATTAAATGTTAATTCATTACATTTAAAAAGTTAATAAATATTATACCTTAGGAAATAAATAGGAATTTTTTTATATTGACAAATAACATATTACTATGTATAATGCTTTCGCACTATAACTATATCAGTTTCCCCGTTGGTCCACACGGCCTCATGCTTGTCATTATTACATAATATAGGGATATATTACCTACTTATAGGACTCAGCGTAGTGTTAGGCCTAACATTCTTTTGATAGATATTATAATTGCATATACTACATTCACGACAGGAATATTCATCACTCATCTAAAAATAATCAAGGACATATAATAAACTACGGACGGTAATTTTTATGCTCAACAGCCATAACAACATTTTTGACTCACTTTATGATTTTTATTTATTATTATTTTTTCATTCTTTATATTTCTATTCACTTTTTATCTATATTTTCAACACAATTTGGTTATGGGTTGGTGACCTAGTTGGTACTTGGTTTAGGTACTTTAATAGATCCATTAAGTCGACCTTTTTCTTTCTTAGCCAATGATGCCAAATTACAAAAATATATATAATATCTAATATTCACAATATAAATTACTTATGTGAGTATACCAAAATCAAAATCTAATAATTTATATACTTAATTATCACGGAAAATATCTTGACCAATAACTAGTATATAAGTTATGTGTGTTTAGAATAGATGCAACATCAATATTTATACATCTGCTCTGCATATAATCTTGTCCTCAAAACAATACTGTCGTTTTCCACTGCGTTCTCGCAAGCAGACATAGAGGCTTACTCTTGGTGAGTAAAGATATGTGGAGGAAAGCAGGGTGATGTGACATTCTCCGTAATTTCAAAACTCATCTGACCTGCTGCGTGTTCAGGGAGCGATTATCGGTTCAACGTTCATCCCTGAATGCAAGAAGAAGTCCTTAAAGTTGAGTAATTGTTTCTTAGTAATTTCTTTACTTTCATCCTTAAAAGGCAATTACAGGAGGGTTTTCTTAGCATATGTACTTCTTTATTTGCCCAATGATAGGACTTCTCCTCACATATTCATAAAAAATTTCATAACTAATACCAAGAACGTAACACATCTTACAAAACAATCAGAAATCTCCGGTAAAAAATTCAACAACTAAGGGAGAGTAATAGCATTTAAAAGTTAAATTTAATATGTATTAATATATTATTTTTTAATCAATGATATTTTTTCACATCATCAAAGTATATTTTAATCAGATGGTTATCAATGCAAATCTTTAGGACCCATTGGAAACAAGTCAGAAATGTCCCAGAGTTTCTTTTTAATTTTATTTCAATATTAATATTGGTGATGGTTGATAACTTATTAACCAGAGTGTTCCTAAATGTTATCTACATTACTTTGCTATATCTTAATCCCATTGTTATTTAGCTTTAGAAATGGATAATCTTTACAACTTTGGTTAACACATAATGATATGTATAATAATATTTAAAACAATTATAATGGTTATATTTAGACATACACAGGTGTGGTACTAAATGCATTAATTATGATATAGTCTTTACATAATATTAAACTCTGTTAGATGTCTTCGCCTTCAGCCTGCGAAAAGTTTTTCCTATAACTCTTAATGTTCAATCAATCAATACAAAATTCACACACCAAATCTGTAGCAACGGTATTTTCAAATGCAAAAACACAGTATATAAAAGGTACTAATTATGTATGTAACTCTAGGCATACATATATTAATTTTCATAATATATCATTAGTAATCTCAGTAAATTTACACCAATTTTTAAAAGAAATAGTGTAATGATTTATTATATATGTTATTTAATTTATCTTTATTAATTATATTAAAAAAACGTTACGTTAAATCAGTTAATCAAATTTCAGATATGTAAAATGTTATAAGGTGTTTGTAGTATTAAATATAATAAAAAACGGAAATAATAACATATTATAAATCTGTTCCTCTCTTTATAATCTATTTATAACTGAACTCGAATATTAGCGTTTTAGGTGTTAGGGCTATTTAGGTACACCGACAATATTTTATTCGAAAGGACATTTATATCGACATCGCTCTTTTTTTAAAATATATAGGATTGAAAGTGGTTAAACAAGCGATTTTAATATTACGAATTAATTTACTAAATTTTAAAGATTAATTCTCATTGATTAACTATAATCTTGTGATAGTCACTCTTTGAGGAAATTGCTTTATTAGTCACAATTAAAATATATATTAAAAGAAAATAAACACAATGTTAAATAAATTATGTAATTAAACAATGACAGGTTGGTAATCCAGTAGGGGACAATTCTGGTCTATAATGAAATTCTAATATAATATATAATATAATATAAGTAGATTATAATATATATATAAAAAATATATAGTGTAATATATAATAATATAGGCGAACAAGTTAGTAAAGTAATTAAAGTGTTTAGTAGACATTTGATTATCCACAAATCACATCAAGTGAAGCGTTTCACAGTTTACAAAAGCTAGATAATAACTGAGAGTAGGAGACTTCTCGTACTCTGCTTGAACAAGAGTTAGCGAGCTTCCGACTAGATATTTTGCAAGCGTATATACAATTTCATAAAATTGGGACTCGAACCGTGATATTTTTACTATTAGCGTTGCTGGCAAAAAGGACGAGTAAATATGTAGGAGACGTAAATTTTGATACTTCACTGAGGTACCTTTGTATATATTAATTTATTTATCTTTATATAAAAAATAAACGAAATCGTTATTTTAATTGACTAATTTAAAGTGTTTTATTATGTGGGAAGGATATTTACGTTTTTGAAAGGTGTTTTTTAAGAATTCTCTGTAGAAAGTGACCATATATTATAATTCAATATATATAAGTAATTATAATGATAATATAATATTAGTAATTATTATATTTATTAAATATTATATATAGTAAAAGAAAATATATTATATTACGATATATTTATATATATATGATTAAATCCAGTATAAATATTAAAGTTTTATTATATATTATAGGTTTTATAAAAATATGAAAAATAATTAGAACGCCTTCCCCAAGTAGCAAATATTACTACCTATTTATATACAGATAAATATATTAGTATTATTAATAATTTAAATATTCTATAAATATAATATTAATAATTAATTACAGTATATATATAATTATATATGCGTTATATATTATTATAGTATATTATATATAATTATTAATATAATACGTATGTATATTAATATGTATAGTATATATATAACTTATTATAATGAATATTATAGTATATATATAAATTAGACTAAAAACAACTTAATTTTATGTAAGGGATTTATTTTATTTTACCTGTTTTCGTGTATATTTTAAGGTTATTAATATTTTGATTTTATAGTGAGGATATTTTTTTTTTATGTATCATATATATAGTATATTAAGGGTATATGTATAGTATATATATATAATGTATTATATAGTAATATATATTTTTATATTATAGGTTATAATGGGATCATATAAATAGGTTAATTAGGTATATATTATTTATAATAGGTTATTAGGTATTAGTGATTAATGGATTGATGTGAACCTATTAGTTATTATATCTATATTAAAGTTATATTGTATTATAGATAAATTTGATATATATATATTAGGATGTAGCGGGCAATAGGTTGATATTTTTAATAATTTTATCTATATATATATATATATTATATTATTATTATACTTAATACTTAAGAGTATACTATTATATTATTATAATTATACCGTATATAGTTTATTAAATTAATATAAATATATATATTATTGATATATATATTTATTTTTCTTACTAATAGAGTATGAATATTAGTAAATAATTATAATATATATTTATTTCCAGTAAATAAATATATTAAAATAATACCATAACTATAAATATAACAATTATTCATTCCAAGAAACATCCGTTATAAGTGATAAATAATGAACCACTCACAACGGTTATATCCTAAGCCAGCCTCTAAATTTTATTATATGTAGCAATTATTTCAATATTTGACAATAATGAAACCAATATATGCAAATATGATTTAAAACTCTTAAACAACTAAGTAATTTCGAACTATTTAACTATGAGTTCTAATTCGATACCAGTTAGTTTTAAATGTTTTGTTGAATTTTGATATTTTTTTAATTAAATAGAAATTTATAGTTTTCATATTAAAACAGATTTAGAATGGATATAGATCTGTTTCTTATTTTACAAAACCAAATATGAATGTTATTAACTAGATTACAAATCTATCTAAATAACTTACTCTTTTCCTCTAAAACTTACAAATTTTCGTTTTTATATAGTAGGACGTTCTTCATCCTATAAACGATTTAATAATTTATTAAATATATTATTTATATATTATAAATATAATAATATATATATATAATTATATATTATATACTAGTATTATTAATAAGATAATATTATATAATTAATATAATATATACTATTATATTTAGCATAAATGATATTATATATTAGTATATAATATACGTGATGAGTTTAGTATAGAGAGAGAGTATGAGATTGAACTTAAAAAGAAAAGAGAAGAAGAAGAAAGAAAACCAATGGGGTGGTTCTTCCATCAAAATTATGCATGGTTCTATTATGGCAAATGTATTTTTACGTAACGATTCACTGGAA
>JABUQX010096004.1:17500-26454 GCA_015478945.1 Trachelipus rathkii | reverse complement strand
GATTTCCGATCGGCTTTCGACATGTTTGTGAAGAACTTTGTGTTGAAAAGTAAAAAGATTTAGGAAGTTTAGTTTTTTTTAATTTTAAAAACCCATATTTTAAAAGGCCAAAGAGAATCATTTCAAGTATAAGACTTTTTCATTTTTTGGTTTCAAGATTATGTAAATATTCTGTTTTAGATTTTGCACTTAAAAAGTTAAATATTTGTAGATGCTTTTTTTTTACACACACGCAGGCTCTGAATTTCAATATTTGTCTATTTATTGCTTTTCATATCAGCATTAATTACTTAGTTAATCTATCTAGTATCTTATCTATCCATCATATGCTATCTTTCTATCTATCTATCATTACTATGCTGATGCTATCTATTACTACTATCTATCTATTGCTATCTAATCTATCGTATTCTGATTCTTCTTTATCTATCTATTGTATCTTACTAGTCTATCACTACTTGCTTATATCATCTGTAATGATCTATATATAGTTTATATCTATCTATCTATCTTGATATCTGATCTGTATATATCTGATATCTATCTATCTATCTATCTATCTATCTATCTATCTATCTATCTATCTATCTATCTATCTATCTATCTATCTATCTATCTATCTATCTATCTATCTATCTGTATCGTATCTGTATCATCATCTTTCTCTCTCAATCTCTTTAGAAATCTCCAGTTTCTCTATTATATCTCTCATCCGTTCTTTATATTGCACTTCTGAATGAAAAAGTTTCACAAGTCAATATTTATTTCTACTTTCATTATACTGGAGATCCCTCTGCTCTAAAAAAACAGCGCTCTTTCATAACAAAAAAAAGTCACAGTGTACAACTGATACTTTATTCACATACCGTTTTGTGTAATTCGTTTTACTGAGACTCAAATTATTGCCCCCCCCATACATGTTAAACATGTGAAAAAAAAAAAAGTCACTTATTTATCTTCCCATTCGTCTTCACTGAAAAAATTTTCATACTACTGTCCGCATCAGCTTTTATTGATGAAGTGCAATATATAATACAATATATATTATATAATATTTATAGTAGTATATATATATATATATATAGATATAGAATAATATATATATATAGTAAGACTTTATAATACTATAATTATATATATATAGGTAAATATATATATATTTATAGTATATATTGAATTAATATATAAATATATATATAGTATATAATATATATAATTATATATATATATAGATATATAGTATTATATATATATATATAATATACTATATATATATATATACCCCATATATTATATATATGATACATATATATAATATAGATATAATTATAGTATATATATTATATATATATAATATTATATATATATATAATATATATAATATATATATATTATATATATATTATATATTATAGTATATATATATATTTTATACTTTTATGCTAGTTGCTTGATTTCCGAGAACAGTCTTTAAAAGGGAAATTCCTTCTGAATTCTTTTCCATTTAGCAATTTACATCAAAAATCCCTTTATTTGTTCGGCGAATATGAACTGAATTACAGAAGAAGATGAACTTCCAATATCATAATTATCGACCGGAATCGCGGAATTATTGTCCTAAATAATGAAAGCGAAAAAAAATTATAATATTTTATATATATATATTATTGTATATTATTATTATTATTATTATTATATTATTAGTATTATTAATATTATTATATATTTATTATTATTGTATTATTATATTATATTATTTATTAGTTATTATGATTATTATTATTATTATTTTATTATTATTATTATTATTATATTATTATTATTATTATGATATATAGTATATATATATATATATATATATAATTATATATATATATATATATATATAGTATACGTTAACTAATATATATATTAATATATATATATATATATATATATATATGGGTATTTGTTAATTATGTAGTAACAAGGATATAGAGAGAAAAATGTTTATATATATTTATATAGGTATATATATAATATATATATATATATATTATATAATATATATATATAGTAGTAATATAATATTATTATATATAATGTGAGCGAGACCTCTCCTCATCGATTTTTATGAAACCCACACAAACACCAGAAATGTGTTATTATAAATGCTAAAATCAAAATAATATGTCGCAAATAAATATAACAATTTATTCCCGTAGGTAATTTTTCTTTGATAATCAGCATGATAAGCCGCCCATGATATGTTCTCATTAACCGTCACTGCATCTTGTTTAACCGTGTTATTAACGTTATAAAGCCAAGACTTTTCATTTGTCCTTGTAGTTTCAAACGCAGTGACGTCGGTAGCGTATTCTACTTCACTTTGAGACATTGACATGTTAGTATTTTTTATTTAAACTGGAGAACTTCAGTGTAAAAAGATGGGATTGCATTAACTGTTTTCTGTTTACCAGCTTCTAATATTCCTTCTAACAAGTCCTTCCCATCACCAACTTTATTTGGGTGTTGAAACACTCCACTCCCGTGGAGTAATTCCAGTGACGTGGTTGACGATGGGTTGTGATCTATGTTGTCGATCGCTGAAGTTGTGAAAATGTCGCCTCGTACATTTGAAGTACACACAACATTCTTCTCAGCAAACGTTTCACACATTGCTTTTCCAAGGTCAGCAGATAGTCTTAGCACCCTATCGTAGGGAATGCTTAATCCAAGTCCATATATTTTATTTACCAAGTGCTTCTTGTGAGTGGCGGTATGGACAATAACTCCTTTATATAGGGTGGTGCGTGTGTTCCTGTCTCCTAGTTCGAACGCGCAGAATCCACGTCTTGGTGTTTCACGTTATTGGATTTAAGCCAATGTGCGATTGACAAGACTGCTTGATTTTCAAAAGAGAATGATTACTTTGTTCTGTTATATTGAATCCATCAGCTATCATTCTCACAAGTGATAACAGCGTATAACGTACCGATCTTTCCTGACATTCCTTTTGGAAAGTTCCATTGAACTGAAAGTTTTCATCGAACATATCACGGCGGACTATATTAGCTGCTCGCGCAAGACATATTGCATCTGTATCATTGTTCTTTTCACATGCATCTGGAAGTGCTTGGATGACACCTTCTTCAAATGTTAGTAATACATCGCGACCCTTTTTAAAAGCGATTAATCCTGGTATATGAGCTAGAAGCTTCTCCTTCAATCTTGTCGAATGTACTCCTTGATTGTCTGTGCAAATTTGCTGTAGTATTTCACAGAAAAACTTTACAAGGTATGACAGCTTGAACACCGGTGTGATGGTTTCATTCTGTGCTGCTTCCTCAATATAAGTTTTCAGTTGCGTAATAACAATGACTCGCATTTCATTGTTATCATCCACATAGTTTTGTTCTTGTTTCTTTGATCTTGCAGTGTATATATATATATATATAATTATAATATATATTATATATATTATATATTATAGTATATATATATATATATATATATATATATATAATATATATATATATATTATATATAATATTAAAGTAATATAATATTTTTTTTTAATATAATATATTATATATATAAAATATATATGAATAGATATAAATGAAATTTTGAAATTCAAATTTATAGTTAGTAGTCTTTATAGGTATATCATATAATAATAATAATAGTAATAATAAAAATAATAATAATAATAAAAATAATAATAATAATAATAATAATAATAATAATAATAATAATAATAATAATAATAATAATAATAATAATAATAATAATATAAATCAAATAATAATAACAATAATAATAACAAAAAATTAATAATAATGAATATAATTAATAATAATAATATAATAATAGTAATTTTTTTTAATATAATAATAATAATAATAATAAAAAATATAAAAATAGTAATAATAATAATAATTTTAATAATAATAATAATGATAAAAATAATAATGATAATAATAATAATAATAATAGTAATAATAATAAAAATAATAATAAATATTAATAAAATAATAATAATAATAATAATAAAAATAATAATAATAATAATAATAATAATAATAATAATAATAATAATAAATAATAATAATAATAGATATTAAATATTAAGTATAATAATAATAATAAATAATACTAATAATAATAATAATAATAATTAATAATAATAATAATAATAATTAATAAATGGTTTTAAATAAGAAACATCAATGAATGCCATTTGAAATTGTAATTTTTATCTTTTCTGTTGTAAGTAATATTATAATCACAAATAATGAAAAATGGTAAGAAATATGTATGATAATGATCATAAAAAAATTAATAGTAGTATACTAATGATACACGTTATTACTATTTTTTATAACATTATTTTAATATAAATTCAAAAATATTCAATAACTTACTAGAATTTTTTTCTTTATAATAAAAATTATAGTTGAATATATTTTGTATACTGAATAACATTTAAATATGATTTATTATTATTATTATTATTATTATTATTATTATTATTATTATTATTATTATTATTATTATTATTATTATTATTATTATTATTATTATTATTATTATTTTTAATTATATTATTATTCTTCATATTCATTAATTAATATTACTGTATCACAGATTAGATAAGAATTTTTATTCCTATTTATTTTTAAATCGTAATATTATTCATTATTATTATTTATTATTAATATTATTATTAATTATTATTATTATATTATTATTATTATTATTTAAAATAGTTTAAATTTATTATTATAATGGATTATAATTATATTATATTATAAATTATTATGATTATTATTATAATTATGTTTAATATCTCATAATTTTTTGATTGTCATTATTATTATTATTTATTAATTATTATTATTATTATTTATTATTATATATTATTATTATTATTATTTCTATATATTTATTGTTTTTATTATTTGTATTATTTTATTAATTGATAAATTATATTATTATTATTATTATGATTATTATTATATTATTATTATTATTATATGGATTATATTATGATTATATTATTATTATTATATATTATTATTATTATATTATTATTATTATTATTATTATTATATTATTATTATATTATTATAATGAATATTATTATTATATTATGTTATTATTAAATATAATTATTATTATTATTTATTATATTATTATCATATTATCATTGTATTATTATTATTATTATTATATATTATGATCTATTATGATTATTATTATTATTATATTATTGATAATATATTATTATTATATGTATTATTATTATATATTATTATTATTATTATTATTATATTATTATATTATTATATTAATTTATTCATTATATTATTATATTATTATTATTAATTTATCTTAATTTCTTATTTTATTATTATTTGTTATTATTATTATATTATTATTATTTATGCCTTCTAGTTTATTTATTATTATTATTATTATAATTATTATATATATTATTTTATTATTATTAAATATGAAAAATATAAATTCCAGAATCCAAATTTATACTAGACAAATCTACTAAGAAAACTGTAATCTAAAAAACAGACGTAAATTAAGGCGGTATAAGGATTTAAAATTAAAAACAATACATTGCTAAAAAGGATTAAGATCTTAAAGTCTCCTTATTCTTTTGCTGATGGAAACTTGGGGGTTGAAAAATACGATTACTTTCAGAGTTAATTACTGAAACAATAAAAATGAAAAATTATAAAAAAAAAATAATATGGAAAAATTACTAAGATAATAATATATATAATTAATTTATCAAATTTAATTAAAATATTATAAATAAATTTAATATTAAAAAATAATAATTATATATATATATATTTAATATGATATATATATATATATAATTATATATATATATAATAAATAGATATATATATATATATAATATATTAACTATATATATATATTATAATATATAATATATAATATATAAATATATATATATATATTAGTAATAATATATATATATATATATATATTATATATATATTATATAATATTATTATAAATTATAATTCCAGAGGAGACTCCTTAAACTCTGGATGATCGGCTTCACAAGGTTAACATATAGAAACCGATCATCTTTTAAAATTCATAATGTTGACATAAAATTCTAGTATTTTGGGTCAATGGGTTCAAGAGATGAGAATATTACATAATAAATCATAAAGGATTATGAAATTGAAAAAAAGGTGTTAAAATGATCGCGATTAATAAAGCTTATTTCAATCAATTTAAAAAAGCCACTCTCGTCTGAATGAAATACGAGTGATGGCAACTGGTGTGAAATTTAGGAATAAAATTTTTATATGTTACCTGCCATTTCTGGTTAATCTCTATTTATGGGAAACAGGTGACACTACCCTAATATTGCAATCCTTTTATAATATATTATTAATTTTTTTTATATTAAATATTAAATTATTAATTATATAATATATATAGTATATATATATATAAATATTATATATTATAGGTATATATATATACATATATACAATTTATATATAATATATATATATATACTATATATATATAATAGTAGTAGTATAATATATATATATATATATATATATAGATATATATATATATAGTAATATATATAATATAGTATATATATATATAAATATATAATTTAGTAATAATGTATATATATATATAATTATATCTATATATATATATATATATATATATATATATATATATAGACTATATATATATATATATATAATATAATTATATATATATATATAGAGAGAGAGAGAAGAGAGAGCAGAGACGCAAGAGAAGATAGAGAGAAGAGAGAGATTCCGGGTATGTAAGAAAGTCTGAATCGACCGCTGTATATATAGATAAATTATATATATATATAGTATATATTATTTATATATATAGTATATATATTATATATATATATATATATATATATATATATTATATATATATATTTATATATATTATATATAATGAAATATATAAAAAATAAACGAGAAAGAATATATATCAACTGACGGTTAATGTCACGAAATTCTCCCTTAGCTCATATATATATATAAATATATATATAATTATATATATATATATTATATATATATATAGTATATATAATATATAGATATATATATTAAATAATATATATATATATAGTATATATATATATACATACATTCATTATTTCCGTCTTTATTCTCCCTTCATTTCTCACAGATGTGGAGTAGGGAGCGTAACATGCACAAAAATATGAAAGTTAACTAGAAGAGCATTACGTATGTAGAAAGAAATAACCCTTTCCCCTCCCCCACCATCCAATAGATACCCTTATGTGAGTGAACTCGTGGTAGTCATAAAATATCCATCCAAAGACTTCACAAGACTGCGACTGACCCTCACTAGGGTATGTCGCTAATGTAGGGTTCATCCATTGGGCCAAGCCTACAACCATACTCTTTCACAAAACCTCGTTATTTACTCCTGTGATGCATCTTTCTTCTCATATCTGCCCAATTCACATTCCTTTTTTCACATATAGCTTTGCTGACTCAATCCTAGCGTACTTAAGACTTAGTTCCTTTACATTCACCAAGGATTTAAGCGCACAAGCCACCTTCCTACTACCCACAACTTTCCTACTACTCTCTGCATCATCTGTTCCCTCTGCCTTCAACATATAGCCTAAATATTTAAGCTCAGATACTTTTTCCAATTGCTCACATCAAACATGTTTTCACACCGCGGACTCTCCTCACTCACTATCATCACTATCTACATTTACTTTCAAGCCCCTCATTTTACAAACCCTACCAAGCCTCTCTAACAATTCTCTCAAACTTTCCTCAGATTCATCACACAATACCAAATCATCACCGTACAATTACAATAAGCAGTGCACCCTCCACTCTCTTCCATTCTCCGTGATTCTATCACCTTCCCCCTCCATATCTAACTCTAATTCTTTCCTCACCCCATCCATATACAAATGAAATAGTCATAGAGACATATCACATCCCTGCCTCATTCATCTATTAATATTAAATCATTCCTTTTCAACTACATTTATTCTTTCACATGCTTTACTATTCACGCACATATTTTTGATTCCATTCAGAACCTATCACCAACACCGTATACCACTAATACCTATTTATCCAGTCATAGGCTTACTGCAAGTTCATAAAACCTAAATGCAATTTTTCTTCTTCTCTCTCATTTTCTCAATCACTTGTTTCAATATGGAGATCTAATCTACACAACTTCTACCACTTCCAAATACACCTTGTTTTTCGCCAATCGGGCCCTCAGTCACTCAACGCACTCTTTCAACTATCTTCCCTACAACACTTAATAAACTAATTCCTCTATAGTTCCTACAGCTTCTCTTATCTCCTTTACCTTTATATAAGGGTACTATTACTTTTTTTCTCCAATCCTTCGGAACTATACCCTCCACAGACGCTTAGTTGCATAGCTTCTTTATCCAATCAATTACAGTCTCGCATCCAATCTTGATCATTTCACCAGTAATTCCATCTATCCTCCTCCCCACTGATTAATTCATCCCCAAAATGCCTATTTCTTCTTACATTATCAAGTCCAAAAACATTCACTATCACTTCTTCCATATTACTAACGTTATGAGAATTTTCGAAGTGTTCCCTCCACACTCTCCTCAAATCCATTTCATCAGTCACGAAAGTACTATACTTATTCATTATTTTATGAAGAATCCCCTTGCTCTCTTTCTTAATCATTCGTACTTCCTTCCAGAAGAGATTCCTATTCCCTTGTAATTCCCATTCAAAACTGTTCATTTACCTCTTTTTTCATCTAACATATGCAATTTTTAAGGTTTCATTTATCCTCTATATATATTTCTTTACACGTTTCTTTTTGAACCTCATCCTTGTCTGTTAATTTAC
>JABUQX010096004.1:7500-10000 GCA_015478945.1 Trachelipus rathkii | reverse complement strand
ACTTAAACTCGATCTTCTATCTTGCTTGCGTAAATCGTAAATAATAAGTACGTCGTTTATCTGATATTTCATATATAATATATATATATATAATATATATATATATATATTATATATATATATATATACATATATATATAGGGGTTTATTATATATATATATATATAATATATTCATATATATATATATGTATATATATATATATATATATATATATATATATAGTATATATATATATATATATATATATATATATATATATATATATATATATATATATATATATATATATATATATATATAATATTTTTTTATATATATATATATACGATATAATATAAATATATATGATATATATTATATTATACTATAATATATATTATTTATTTGGTTAAAAAGCTATTTGCTTTTTTTTAAATAGTTGTTAGACATTTAGAACTATAAAATGTTGGGAGTTTCTCAGTTTCCTCCTCAGAAATATAACATTGTGTAACTGTCAGACGCGCGATGATCTTATTTCCTCAGGTAGAATACGATTTTTGTAATTATGTAGTTTCTAAGCTTCAAATATTCTTTTTAATACTTTAATCTCTATTTCTATTTTTCTCTTTTATAGATTAATTCCAATATAAAAAATGTCAAATTATTATCTTACTCCACTTAAAATTATAAAATCAAGAAATTAAATCCAAATTACATAAAGGCGGCTCTCGAATCTTGCTCATTGTGTTCGGTGAGGCTCAGTGCCTCACTGTTTTATTATAAGTTTATACCTCATGGAGTCATTGCGATTGTATAATCTGTGAAGTGTGAATAAGTGTAGCACATGTGTTTTGCTACTGTAAGTCTCTCTTATAATCTCGCTTGATGGTAAATTTCCAGTAGATGAGATTGCCATAGTAATATTTCACAATGAGTAGGAAAAATACTAACTATTTTACATCATCACGGCAAGCGAAGAAATGCAAAGTGAATGATGATTCTGATAAAACAAAATCTATGAATACAGTGTTGAGTGATACAGAGTCTACTGTAGGCTGTGGTGAGTAGTCAAACAGTCCCAGCCCCTGCTTCTGATATTTCTGAATGTTGGGCTGTAAGTAAGAAAAGTGAATTCTGTAGTAAATACAACTGGTTAATGGTTAAAAACTGAAAACTTGACTGTAAAGCTTGTGAAAATGTTGGTGCTTTGGGACCAGAATGAAAAATGCAAGGCATGAACATTTCCCAGCAGTGGAATTCAGTGTTAACCAATGCATCAGGTGAAGATAAATCTGTTCAGATGCTTTCTCTCCGAAAGAAAATTTTCAAGCATAGAGAAAGTTCAGCTCCTAAAGACAGCTCTTTCAATACTTAAAAAAAAAAAAACTAAGTGTTTCTAAAATTCGTAATTAATTTTCGAAAATTGAAGGAAGTTTGACCGCCAATGTATTTAGAACTGCGAAACAAAGTAGTACAAAAAATCAAGCGTTTTTATGATTTTGAGTTCAGATATTAAATGCTGCAGAATTAATAGGCATCAACATTCGGGATGTATTTTACACTCAGCTACTACTTGCACATATATTGTGAACCATATTGCAGTGGAAATGAAAAGCACTGTCATTAAGAACATAATATCAAATAATAAAATTGCTCTCCTATAGCCGAAAGCACACATTAAGTCAGGTTGTCCTCTTCTCATTAGCTATGTAAGAACATATTCAAAGCGGAATAGTTCTAGCTTGCCTTCGCTTTTGAGATGTCTCGGCTGAAGGGATATTCAAATCGCTGATATCCCGTTTAAGAGAACTTGGGTTTCATGATGATTCTCTGGAAAACAATCTCTTGGCAATTGCAACAGATGGGGCTGCAGTAATGCTTGGCCGAAAGAAAGGTGTAGTGACATTATTTAAAAATGTTTCCCAAAATTTTATTTTGGCATTGTCCTAATCACAGGTTAGAACTTTCTGTGTTTGACGTAGTAAACAAGAAAATTCCATCACAAATAAATCATTTCAAATCGTTATCGGTAAATTACACACACTGTATCATCAGTCTCTTAAAAATGCAAGAGAATTAAAATCTCATGAGGAACATCTTGACAAAGGAATTTTACGAATTGGAAGGATTTTAAATACTAGTTGGGTTGCTTCCAGTTTTAGAAATGTTTCTACTGTATGGTAAAATATTGAGGCTTTGGTTTCCCCATTTCAAAAAATCTAAATAAGATGATAATAGAGACATAACCGAGCGAAACGAGTATGAAGGAGTACTTAATAAAATAATCAATAATGATTTCATTTTCGATCTTGCTTTTATGTGTGATGTTCTTCAAGAACTAGCTGAACTAAGTTTAGAGCTGCAAGCACGTGATAACACACTTTACTCAGCTTATAGAAAAATAATAAATCAAATAATATTATTTGATGAAAGAAGGACAAACATCGGACATTATTATCTGGAAGCCTTAAAAATTTGGCTTTTAAAGGAGTTTCACTAGAAAAAGTGGAAAGGCGAC
>JABUQX010096004.1:0-2500 GCA_015478945.1 Trachelipus rathkii | reverse complement strand
TAATTCTCTATGCCTCAATACTAGCACTTTCCCTCTCTCAGTGTTGGAAGCTCGCATATGTCCGACATATTCGTAAAAGGATGCTGCTCTGATCCTTCTAACTATCGCCTATTAGCTTTAAAACTTGTATTCTTCTAGATCTATTGAAACCCATCTCAACTTCACTCTGAGATCATCGGAAATCTCATTTCCCTTCTTTCCGACCGACCGGCTTTCGGCGCTCGAGATCTACTGGCGATTTACTTTCCTAATTTAACAGATTTATGGCTTTCCGCCCTTTAGGAACTATGGGAAGACTTGTGTGGTGGCGCTTGACATACCAAAAGCATTTGACCGAGTATGGCACGCGTCACTGCTCTCCTAGCTCCCCTCCTTTGGGTTTCCTGCTTCTCTTTGCTTACTTATGTCTAGGCTTCTTTCAAATCGCTCAATGTGGGCTGTTGTTGATGGGGCGACTTCTTTTCTGTCAAAGTGGTGTTTCATGATTAATTTTTCATCTAATACTTATTCCTTCTTTTCATTAATGATCTTCTAATTTCTCATCTAATTCTTATTTATTCATGATTCCGATTATCGACCTTTCATGTCTTCAACTCATTCAATTTCTGACCCCTCTTTGTTACTTCAAGAATTGCCTTTCGTCTTAATCTTTCCGATTCTTTCCTCGCTGACTGGATAGAATTTCAGGGTTGGGTTGTCTCAAGCTTGTGAAATTTAATTCTTTAAGAAACCCAAATTTCGACAAATCTTCCCTCTCTAAGACACCTAACTTTTCTATCTTTTTCGACGGTGACGGTGGGGTTAATGATTGAACAAATTTTTTTTAAAACATCCCTTTGGGCTTTTAACATAAACAAAAAATTGTATTGAAAACCTCAAATGAAAACCGGTTGCCAGGGCGGCCTCAAAGAAACTGGGATCTGTTTAGACTGCGAAACTTTTTTTCCTCTTCCCAGTCTCCAGCTATACAAGGGTCTCTTCCGCCCTTGTATGGAGTACTGCTCCATATCTGGAGGGCTCTGTTTCACCGGCTTTTGAATGAGTTGAGTCAAGGCCAAAAAGACTTAATAAAACTGTCCTGTACTTGTCTAGTTTCCACGTGACCTCTATATTTTCGAGCGCGATGTTGTGCTCTTATCCCTTTTTCTTTTGATACTGTAGCGGCAAGTGCTCGAGGAACTTTTTCCAATCGCTACTAGGCCATTTACGCGCCTCGTCAGCACAAGGGTGTTGGCTGTCGGCAATGAGTTTTGTGTTATATTAGTAACTCAGACTAGTTCGCTGCGTGCTTTTCTTTCCGTGCCACCTCTGTTCTGTGGAATTCTCTTCCTTCATCTGTGTTTCCTACTCAATTTAATCTCCCTCACGTTAAAGCCTGCGTCTGTGCTCATCTGAGTAATTTGCGTTAGATGAATTTTTGAGGCGTTCAACACCCCCCTCCTTGAATAGGGTTCTGCCGTGAGCGGCGGTGACAAACTGTAAAAAAAAAAAAACTAAATAAAAAGATGTCCTTACAGTAATTCCTTAAGCTAGCTGAAACCCACAAGAATGGCCAACTCCGACGGTGAACCACTTCTAGAATTTGCATGATTAAATAGCATAACCGCAGGAGTCTTGATCACTTAAAAAAAAAAAGACTTCACAGAAGTTGGAAGCCGCCTTTATCTGCAACCCTGGCAACAGCACTGATGTGACGTGTTGGCTTTTCATCAAATTAACCTACTGAAGACTGAGGATGTTGGATATGTCAGCCTTTATAATTCAGGCCAAAATGCATTGAATCAACATTCACCTTCAAAGGAGATCAAACCAAGGAAACCTCATCTGTAGAAACTGAAGAGACATCATCGAGGAGCAAGAAGATCATTCAAATTTGCAATCTGTAAAAGAGGAGATGAGGATGCTGCCTACAGAAGAGAACCCTTTCATGCGGTGGCATGAAAATGGCAAGGTTTTCATTATTATCAGTGCTTGCAGGCAAAAAATTATCAGCACCTCCTTCATCAGTCGGAGAGAGCGAGCGTATTTATAGTGTAGGTAAGAATGTAAACACCCAAAAGGAACAGGCTCTCACCAGATATAGTGAACCTTAATGGTTTCTGCATCACAACTTTCGTGATTTGTTGAATTTGAGTATTGAATCTATATCTATCTTTATCTTAAAGGAGTATATATTATTATTATGTATGTTTGAGTAATAGCGTTTTTTTTATCTTTTCAGCTGATTAATGAGGTCTCTTCTTTCATTATTTTATTCTTTATATTGTAGCTAGTTAAAAGAATCTTCTTGTAAATTGTTATCATGTTAAAACATAAAAGCTAGTAGCTAAAATTTGTTAAAAAATCGTTTTGGAAATATTTTTTGAATAAACACAAACAAAAAAAAGTTTTTAATATATATTTGCATTTATTATTCTTTAAGATACTATTTTAATTTATAAAATAAATGTATACGTTGGCACAAACCAATATGAAATATAACTGACATCTCTCTGTGTGT
>JABUQX010096003.1:2500-23291 GCA_015478945.1 Trachelipus rathkii | reverse complement strand
TTCTTATTTTTAACTTTCCAAAAGGATCTACGAGATTTGTTCCTGACAGGGACGAATTATATAAAATTAATTTCACTCTGCCCTTTATATTATTAACGGATAGATACTTGCGGTTCTTTTACAGTTCAATTTTGTATTATGGTTCTCGTTCTTATAATATTAATTATATATATATATATATATATATATATATATATATATATATATATATATATATATATATATATATATATATATATATATATATATATATATATATATATATATATATATATATAAAATTTTAAGCTCTCCCTCCTATCTTCAAATAAAATTGAACTTTATAAGCAGATGATGTTTTATGGCGTATAGAAAATTAAAAGATAAGACCACCGATAGATACTGGAAGGAGTAATATTACTACTAATGTATTATAATATTTTTTAGTGAATAAAGCGAAAGTTATATTGGCGGGCCTGACCTGAATCCCAAAAAGAGGAGAGGAGGAGGAGAGGATGGAATGGAAATGGAGAAGACACATGCACAGGAGGAGGAGAGAGTGAGAGAGGAGGAGAGGAGAGAAAGAGAGGAGAGAGAGAGAGAGAGAGAGAGAGAGAGAGAGAGAGAGAGAGAGAGAAGGAAGGAGGTAACCGCTAAATATGGTTGTAGAATTGTTGCAAGGAACGTGGAATCCATCTGGAGAAAGTTTTCCTTTCCAACCATAACACCTGATGGAATATAATTAAGAGTTCAAAGATTTGAAGATTCAGCTTCAAAACTAAATAAGATCCCCTTAAACTGGCGAAAAGATTAGTTTGAAAGTGAAGTAAAATCTTATGATATTTGATATTTGCACATGCAACTGTTATGATAAAAAAAATTTAAAGAATTGCTTGTAGATGCAAAATTAGAATACTTATTATTGAATGGGAATCCCTTGTAGGTCAAAAACAAAGGAAAAATCAACTTGGAGCAATTGATAAAGCAGTAACAGGTGCGAGAAGAAAGGTGCAAGAAAAATTGGAAAGGTTAAATTTTGAATCTATTGTAAATCTAGGCAGGGGTAGGGGTTGTAGCAGTACCCGAGTCTTAGAAATTTGTAGCCCTTCAACCAACACAAGATTAAACTTTGATGTTATGGAAAACGAGACATTGGAGATAGAGGAAAGCGGAAATGACGAAGAATTTCTTCCAGAATTTGACTTTAAGGAAAATTTTCAGAATAGATTTGTGTATAAACATTTAGCTATAGCAGCTGACAGATTTCGTGTAAGCTATAGGGCCACTGCTACTATCGTCAATGCAGCATTAAAGGATATGGGGATATTGAATGAAAGTAATATGTTGGATAAAAAAAAAGTTGAAAGTGAGAGGAAACGTTTTGGCAAAAAGAATGCCATCAGAAAGAAATTAGAAAACACACAAATTGAATGCATTGGATTTGACGGCAGAAAATATCAAACTAAAAGAAAAGTTGGAACTGAATTGGAAGAACATTATATTACTGTAAAAGAGCCAGATGCTATTTACATGACTCATGTTACACCAGATTCTGGCAAGGCCCGATGTATTACTGATGAAATAATAACTTTCTTAATTGATTCTAATAGCGAGATTTCCCTTAAAGTGTTCTTTGAGATAGGACTCCAATTAACACTGGAAGAGATGGTGAATGATTGAAATATATATGGAAAGACCGATACAGTAGTTAATTCGCCTCTTACATGCAAATAAACTTCCATTCAGACACATATTCAAGGTAATTGATGGACAAACATCAGGACCAAAAACTTTTAAGGGTACCATTGGAAATAAAATTGAAGAAGATGTAAATAAGTTGGAGATAGTTGATTTTGAACTTGTAAACAGCAACCTTGAAAAGATCCCCGAAGATATCGTTAAGCAAATTAGCACTGACCAAATATATTTGCATGAAATGTGTATTAGTATAAAATTAGTATAAAATATATCGCCATCATTAGCCATGAAATCTCCAAGCCCACTTCATTATGCCAGGCGGCTCACAAAAGCAAACAGGATCTTACGGTTCTACGTTTCTACAAAACTTCCAAGCAAAGATCTTGTAAATGTAATAATGAAAGTTTACACACCAGGGTGGTTTTTGGATAAAGTCACATCAAAAGGGAACTGATGGTCCACGTGATTTTTGGTACCTGATATGCCTACTTAAGCACGCTGACAAAAAACATGCTATGATTATGGAGCGTGTACTAAGAAACAGCTCGTACTTTGCTCATCCTGAGAATATATTACTTGCAATGTTAGCGAACACAAGAAAAGTGATAAAAGATTTAAGTGTTCAACGAATTATATTCAAGCAAGAGCAAGGAATTCAAATGCAAGAGTTTTTGAACTGCCTAAAACACTAAACCTTTAAAGCAGATGATTATTCAAACACGATTGATTGGGAAAAGGAAACAATCACCCAGCCATCCTTTTAAAGGATTTAACAACTGACGAAATAAAACCATTTGTAAATAAACCAATTAACACCGTTTTGTTTCATGCCAGGGCCAGGGTGTTGGGAATGCAGTAAATGTAGTTACACAAGCATCACAAGTAAGAATTGGATATGAAAACAGACATGAATACATATATTTTGAATGTAATACATTTCAGAGAAGAACTTAAGGAATTCCACAGCAAAAAACACTGATCCCAATAACTATTTAGATTTATAAAAAGGTAAATGTTAAGGAACTTGTTCATTTTTCGCTTATTTTTGGAAATTTGGATGTTAACTTTATTTTATATTTTATTTATAATCATACCTTACAGGTATATATATATATATATATATATATATATATATATATATATATATATATATATAGTTAGAAGAAGAGATAGTTATATATATATATATATATATATATATATATATATATATATATATATATATATATATATATATATATATAAAATCTAAAAAAAAAATAATCATAAATAAAATTCTAGGTGGACATGGATTTTTTTTCATTTTACTCTTAAATTTGAGGGGATATTGGTTTGTGAAGGATATTTGCATGTATGTCTTTGATGTGAGAGTATGTAAGCATATGTCTTATACCTTATTATCAACCTCTGAGCTAGTATTAAAAGAAGCCCAAAATTGTTATTTATTTTTCTGATTTTTTTCTGATGATTTGTGTATTTTGTAGGGGAGCCTACTCTTTGTAAGAAGAATTTTGAAGAAGAAGAAGAAGAAGAACCAATCTTTGCACGACAGTGTTCAGACCTTAGAACGTCAGTTGAACGAGGAAATTCTGGCCACACAAGAGTCCGATTTAATTATATTCCCACACACACACACACATTACTGTAGAGAAAAAAAATATTACACACACACACACAATATATATATATATATATATATATATATATATATATATATATATATCTGCTTTGGAGGCCGCCAAATGCTATCGACATACTCAGGAGAGCTTTAGCGGAGAATACTGTCAGAAGAAGCTAGCTGTATGAAAACACAGCTGTTGACTTCAAGCCAATGTGAAACGAAAACATTAAAACTATAGAAAAATGTTGTTTAGAGATTTGAAATCTGTGATTATTCCTTCATAATCTATCAGTAGGTATAGCATTTTTTAGCCAACTTACTATCAAACCCTTAAAACGTCGTAGGCTAAACATGTAAGGTTTTATTTTTTTTTATTTCGCCAATTGGGGGCAAGTGCCCCCCCTTGCACCTCTTGCCTACGCCCATGTATATATATATATATATATATATATATATATATATATATATATATATATATATATATATATATATATATATATATATATATATATAGAAAGAGAGAGAGTATATATATATAAAGAGAAGGGTGGTGGGGGAAAATTGTGGAATGAAGAATGGATGGAGGAAGGAGAAAGGAGGAAAGTGGACTGGGATTGAGGAAGAATAAAAGATAAAAGGTAGGGATGGAATCAACATGGAAATAATGGATTGAAAATGGAGAAGAAGAATAAATTAGAATTAGGTTTTAATGGTGGTCATGGACATGGTGGTGGTGGTGGAAAGGGAACGGAATGGAATGGAGAATGAATGGATTTAATATTAATAGCGGAGGATGTAGGGATGTGTTATGTCTCCTTGGCTATGTAATTTGTATTTGTATGTGGATGGGGGTTATGAAAGAATTAAAGGTGGCTGGCAGGGGATGGTGTTGAATGATGGAGAATGGAGATGAGTGGAGGGTGCCCTACCTATTATATGTGGATGATTTGGTCTTTGTGGCGAATGGAAGAGAGTTTGAGAGGATTTTTTAGAGAGATTTGAAAGGGTGTGTAAAAAGGAGGGATTTGAAAGTAAACGTAGATAAGAGTAAGATTATGTTTGTGAGTGAGGACAGTCTCAGTGTGAAGTTATGTTAGATGGTGAGTAGCTGAAACAGAGTTTGAGTTTAAATATTTAGGGATATATGTTTAATGAAAAGGTAACGGATGATGCAGAGGTAGTAGGAAAGTAGTGAATGGTAGGAAGGTGCTGGTACAGTTAAATCCTTGGTGGATAAAGGGACAAAGTGTTGGGGGCGCTAGGTCTTACATGAGGGTATGCTGTTGTTCAATAATAATGATAATGTTGAAAATTTAATTATACACAAAACCAATAAATTTTCTAAAATACCGTAATTAATGCTAGAAGTCAAAAGTTATGGTAGTGTACTTTTTCTCCTTTCAACTAGCATGTTACTTTTTCTCCTTTCAAAGAAACGGAATTACTTTTTAACGAAGTAACGGTAGCGGAATTACTTTTTGAATAACGATGCCCACCCTTTGTAAACATATATATATATATATTTATATATATATATATATATATATATATATATATATATATATATATATAGTGACAAAGTATATAAATATATATATATATATATATATATATATATATAGTATATATATATAGTATATATATATAGGATGAGATCATTATATATATATATGGTATATATATATATATATATATATATATATATATATATATATATATATATATATATAAGAAAATAAATTAAAAAAAAATTCATTTATGTTATTTGAATGTGAGATTTCATTGACATCTGGTTTGGCATGCCAAATACACACATACAGATTCCAAATTTGGAGATCGGGTTCCTCTGTATCATCCAAAATACCAATATTAGCATCCCGTATGCAGTAAAATTCCTTTGGGGAGAACGGGAATTTGGTAGGAAATATAGGAATTTCTAATATATATATATATATATATAAATATAAATATATATATATATATATATATATATATATATATATATATATATATATATATATATATATATATATATATAAAAAAAATAAAAATATATATAGATATAAAAAATATATATATACATTTTCATATTATAATTATACATAAAATATGTTGTAATTTGGTAGTGACTTTTATTAACTACCTTTTAAAAGTTACATTTCAATGTATTTTCATTGTTATTTTTTACATTCATACAACATCTACAATTGGAAACTATGAAAAATGACAACTTCAACTTCAACTGATCTTCAATACTGATGAGATGTCAGAAGCAGGGTTGTGGAGTCGGAGTCGGAGTCGGAGTCGCGGAGTCGGGGAGTCGGTAGTTTTGAAGAGAGTGCGGAGTCGGACGGAGCTCTGGAGTCGGAAATTTTGAAAACGGGTGGAGTCGGAGTCGGTAATTTTGAAGAGGGTGGAGTCGGAGTCGAGTGACTTTTGTTAACTACCTTTTTAAAGTTACATTTCAATGTATTTTCATTATGTTA
Source organism: Trachelipus rathkii (assembly GCA_015478945.1). NCBI lineage: Eukaryota > Metazoa > Arthropoda > Malacostraca > Isopoda > Trachelipodidae > Trachelipus > Trachelipus rathkii. The sequence goes on along the minus strand of JABUQX010096003.1, from coordinate 17,507 downwards.
TTTTTACATTCGTACAACATCTACACCAACTATAAAAAATGACAACTTCAACTTCAACTGATCTTCAATACTGATGAGGACATGTCAGAAGAGATGGGATTTGGTGATTTTCTTTGGTTATAGGGCTGCTTCTTTTATTATTTTAAAACTACTTGAAGAATTTGTCAATTGTTTGGATTTTACCTCAATACTTTAATTTTCTTCTTTATAGAATCATTTACCTCTTGAGTCAGTAGCTGTTTCTTTAATTTCTTCTGTAGCTTTTTTTGAGAAGCTTGAAGTTCAGTCCTGTACTTTACCTTATTTACTCTAGTTTAGGCAAAGTCAGTATTTGTGGCTTCTTTTGTTTCTTCAATAGCTTATATTTGCTTACAGTATCTTCTTTCTTCTTTATTAATGTATTTTTGTTCCGTTTACAGTATTATTGACTTCCTTTAGCCTTTTTTTCCCTTTTGCAAGCCCTGTCTGATTGTCCCACCTTGCAATCTCAAGCTAAGCAGATTTTTCTTCCTTTTTTTTACTCTTCTTCTGATGTTCTGTTTTGGGTCAGTCGGAGCCAAATGTTCCAACAATATTTAGTGAATGACTTGTCAAAACTTCCACCATGAAATGGTCCACCTTAAAACTCTCTTCACTTTTAACCCCCTTCCCACCCCACCCTTGATCCTTCCATTCACGACTTCCTCATGAACATCTTTAAACCAAAAATCCCCCTCCCCACAGTTCCCAAACTTTCAGCTTACTTCAAGATCCCCTACATTGACCATTCCCACCCCTCATTAATCTCTGACCTACGCAAACTCCTTAATACCTTCTTCCCTCAACTTCACCCTACCTCATTGTTGCAAATCCCCTTTCCATTAGCTCTTTCTTTCCCCATAAAAATATGCTCCTTATGTGGTTAAAATCCTCAGTTGTCTACATTTTCAAATGTGCAGATTGTAATACCTGCCATATAGGCCAAACCAGCCTTCAATTACAGCTGAGAATAAATAAACACATAGGCACATCGGACCAACCTCCTCATACTTACATCCGAACATTCCTCTATCCGTTTCCAAACACACGACTCTGGTCACCCCCTCCGCTTCTCTGATTTTAGCATTTTACATTCAGCCACTTCTGATACCGACCGTAAGATTTTAGAATCACTTTACATTAAACAATTAAACCCCCCAATGAACTCCTCTCACTCCTCTACCCCTTTAAGTATTACTTAACCCTTCACTCCATTAACTAACCTGACATTTTTATATTCACGCATTTTTTGTTTAATAATTATTAATATATAGATAAGCATATCCCTTTACTTTATATATAATTTCGTGTTTAAATAAATGCCTTTGCATATTCGTCATTTTTCCTTATATCTCTGGTGCTCTGGATTCTCAAACCTCACACCAAACACCACCTAATATTTTGTTGTCGCTGGCCCCTTCGTGATATCTATTCTTATTCATTTTTTAACTCGCGGCTCTATTAGCCTCCTGAGGATGAGTCACGTTCGACTCGAAAACGTTGAGGAGAAAATTAATAAATGTCTTGTTCCGTTTCTTAGTCATCTTAATTTGTATTTTATAGATATTGTCGCAGAAATATCTAATTATATATATATATATTATAAGTTAATATAATATATATATAATAATATATATTATATATATATTTATATATATATATATCTAGTATATATATATAATATATATATATATATATATATATATATATATATATATATATATATATATATTACATATAATATTTATATATATAAATATATATAATATAATATTATATAATAATATATATATTATATATATATATATATATATAATATAAATATATAATATATATATTATAATATATATATATATATATATGATAATTCTCTCGTTCCCCCAGAGAATTATCTCGAAAAGTATGACACTTACAGGAAAACCAATTACATATTTGGAATCAGCGTTTAAAGCCTATAACCAGAATGTGAAAAAAAAATTCGAAAAGTACGACACTTGCAGAAAAACAAATTACATATTTGGAATCAGCGTAAAAGCTTATTATATGTAAAGTCTTTTATGATTAAAACTAAACGAACACCCTATAGTAACAGCATAGATATCAGTGTCGGGTCTCTTGGCCTCTAGGTGGAACGACGGGGGGACTTCGTTCTCCCCTCGTCCCCATCGGCTCGAGCACCCTAATGGAAATATATGTTCTCTTGAACTTCAATTTTTAGGGGCTCGAGCCGATGGGGAACAGAGGGGGACGAAGTCCCCCCCGTCGTCCACCTAGAGGCCGCAGACGAACCCCACCAAACTGTATCAATGCGGTCTATTCCTCTAGGGTGTTCGTTAGTTTTAAATATAAAGCGACTTTTTTACATTTTGGTAATAGCTTTATATGCTGATTCCAAATATGTAATCTTTGTTTTTTCTGCTAAGTGTCATACCTTCGAAGATAATTCTCCGGCCCTTTTCTGAATTAAATATATATAAATATATATATAATTTATATATAATATATATATATATATATATATATATATATATATATATATATATATATATATATATATATATATATAAATGTAGATTTAAAAATAAAAAAGGAAAAAAGTATTTTAAGTGCAACAGTTTTGAAAAGACCAATAACAAAATTGATCGATAGCGTTAGCTTTCACTCTTTGCTGTCCGTCTTTCAATACGCTGTGGTATGAAGACTAAATAAAATTTTATAAAAAAAACACTTTTTGGTAAATTTTTTTTTAAAAATAAAGGTTTGTTAAAATAATTAAATAGAAAAGTTAGACTAAATTAAATTTAGTTTTGATTTTTTTGAAAAATGGTGTGGTGGTCAATTATTTGTTTAATGTGGGATCTAAGGTATATTCTCCTTGTAATTTGTTAAAGTTAGGAAATTTTTTAATGCAAAGGGATTCAATTAGTTTGCGTTGTAGGGGGTCAAGTACTTGTAAAATAGGGGTCATGGCATTAATGTTAATGTTGTGATTAGATTGAGTTCTGTGTAATGTAAGTGCTGAATTTTGTGAATCATAAATAAGGTCATGTTTGTGTTGATAATGGCGTCTAGTGAAATCATTAGTTTCACCAATATAACATGAGGTGCAGTTGGAGCAGGGGATATTGTACACATATTGTGAAATATTATTAAAGGGTGGGTGGGAGGTTTGAAAATACGTTTTAAAGAGTACGTGTTGGAGGAAGTTAGTCTTAGAGAAGCAGGTAAGGATTTAATGATATTAATGTGGGGGTGTATGGGATGGGTAAATAAGAAAAAGAGTTAAGTGTGGGATTGGTGGGGGGTTATAGAATTTTCTTTTAGCTTGTTTGAGAGAGCGAGTTAGTATGTGTTTTGGGTAAGAGAGTTTGGTAAAGGTGTTGAAAATATAGTTGAATTCAGTTTGTAAGAAAGGAGTGTTAGCATACTCGTAGGGCTCTCAGGAAGAGGGAGGCTAATAGGCCTGATTTAGTGTTGATGAAATGTGAGGAATACCACTGAGGGTAAGATGGGTTAAAAGTAGGTTTGCGATAAAAAACTGTAGTGAAGAGTGGGGCTATTATTCCACGAAAGAATGGTATCAAGGAATGGTAAAGTTTCGTTCCTAGAAAGTTCCATGGTGAATTTTATGTTGGGATGTATAGAGTTAATAAAGTTAAGTATGAGAGTGGGGTTAGTAGTTAAAGGTATGGAGATGAAAATGTCATCACCGTAGCGAAGTCATGTTGGTGTTAGAGAGAAGAGGGTGATTTAGTATGAAGAAATGATCGATCAGTTCCATAAATAGGTTACTTAGAAATGTTGAAAGAGTAGAACCCATGCTAAGGCCTGAGTTCTGTTTGTAGTAAAGGTTGTTGACGTGGAAAAAATTATGTTCAAGAGTGAGGAATATTAGTTGTTTTAGGAGAGGGAAGGGGTAATCTAAGTTGTAAGTGTTTTCATTGAGATATCTTTCTAATAGTGAGATGGTGAATGGGACAGGTACAGAGGTGAATAAAGAGGTGACCTCGAAGCTCAGAATGTGGTTATTATGAGGCAATATGTGTCGTGTTTTTTGAATGAAGTCATCTATGTTTTTGAGATGAGATGGAGAGATATGGCCAAGTAAGGATTTAAGTTGTTTTGATAACCAATATGATAATTTGTAAGCAACAGAGTTGGTGTTAGAGATAATAGGACTGACGGGAATATTTTGTTTATGGATCTTAGGAATGCCATAGAACTGTGAAAGACGAGGGAGGCTAGGTTTTACGTCAATGAGTAGGTTAGGGAGTCTTTAGTGATGATTTTATGTTTTTGGTTAAACAAATTGTGGGAGTTTTTTAGTGGGTTTTTGTTAAGTAGAGTGTAGGTATTATTATCATTAAATAAAATGTTACATTTTGAAATGTAGTCAACTTTGTTCAAAATGACTAAGTTTTGTCTTTTATCCGATCTAGTGACTACTATATCATTATTGTTTTTAAAAGAGAAAAGAGCATCATGGAGTTTCCTTGGTGTAGTATTGAGCTGTGAAGAGTTAATAATTCCATCCATTAATAATCCTTTTATGAAGTCATGATTAAATGTAGAATTAGATGTGCGATTCTTCCATAGTTCAAAATCAGTGCAAAATTGAAGTAGAGGGTCACATTTCTGGAGGGAAAAAGAAAGTCCATAGCCCAGAAGGATTTCCTCATCTTTAGTAAGAATGTGATTTGATAGATTAATGATTCTTTCTGCTGAGGAATTTTTTGTCCAAGGACTGTTGTAATATATAAGGCTGATTTTTTGTTCAAGTAATAGTTTTCTTTATTTTTTGTCGAAAAAGCAATATTTTTATGATTGTGCGCCAGGTTAAGTAAATTGGTAAAATCCTGAAGAGAGTTGGGATAAAGTTGATACCAGGATTGTTGGAAAATTTTGAAGCTGTGGAAACACTTTCCAAATTTCTGTTTAACTTCACATTTTACATCACTGATTTTTGCTATGTAAACATCAGGGAAGGGTGAGGAGAGATCTGATGGTTTCTTATGATTTAAAAAGAGTTTTTGGTAAAACTAAATTTTTTAAGCAGTCCTTTAGAAATTCCAGTTGTAGCTTTTTAAATGTGCTGTTTTCTTAAGATCTTTATATTTGAGGAATTTTTTCCTTAATGAGTAATTATGATTGATGATATCGGCCATCTTAATGTAGAAGAATTCAAAGCAATAATACCCTCAGTTTAGTAAGTATGACAACAGGAGGCCTTAATTAGTAATAAAAGAAAGCAGGTATATTAAATATCCATAAGCAAAATATTCCCGCCCTCTATTATCTCTACACCAACTCTGTTGCTTACAAATATGCATCTTGGTTATCAAAAAAACTTAAACCCTTACTTGGATATATGCTATCCCTCTCATTGCAAAAACACAGATGAACTTCATTTAAAAAAACCACACACATATTGCTCATACATAACACATTCTGACTTCGAGTCAAATCTCTTTATTACTTCTGTACCTGTCCATTCACATCTCACTATTAAAAGACTATCTCAAGAAAGCACCTTACAACTTAGATTACCCCTTCCCTTCCTAAAAACAAATAATATTCCTCACTCGTGAACATAACTTTTCACTCAACACCTTTACTACAAACAGAACTCAGGCCTTAGCATGGGTTCTCCTCTTTCCACATTTCTAAGTAACCTATTTATGGAACTGATCGATCATTTCTTCATACTAAATCACCCTCTTCTCTCTAACACCAACATGACTTCGCTACGGTGATGACATTTTCATCTCCATACCTTTAACTACTAACCCCACTCTCATACTTAACTTTATTAACTCTATACATCCCAACATAAAATTCACCATGGAACTTTCTAGGAACGAAACTTTACCATTCCTTGATATCATTCTTTCGTGGAATAATAGCCCCACTCTTCACTACAGTTTTTTATCGCAAACCTACTTTTAACCCATCTTACCCTCAGTGGTATTCCTCACATTTCATCAACACTAAATCAGGCCTATTAGCCTCCCTCTTCCTGAGAGCCCTACAAATATGCTAACACTCCTTTCTTACAAACTGAATTCAACTATATTTTCAACACCTTTACCAAACTCTCTTACCCAAAACACATACTAACTCGCTCTCTCAAACAAGCTAAAAGAAAATTCCCTAAACCCCCCACCCCACTAATCCCACACTTAACTCTTTTTCCTATTTACCCATCCCATACTCCGTCACATTAATATCATTAAATCCTTACCTGCTTCTCTAACACTAACTTCCTCCAACACGTACTCTTTAAAACGTATTTTCAAACCTCCTACCCACACCTTCCATAACATTTCACAATGTGTGTACAATATCCCCTGCTCCAACTGCACCTCATGTTATATTGGTGAAACTAATGATTTCACTAGACGCCATTATCAACACAAACATGACCTTATTTATGATTCACAAAATTCAGCACTTACATTACACAGAACTCAATCTAATCACAACATTAATAATATTAATGCTATGACCCCTATTTTACAAGTACTTGACCTCCTACAACGCAAACTAATTGAATCCCTTTGTATTAAAAACTTTCCTAACTTTAGCAAATTACAAGGTGAATATACCTTACACCCCACATTAAACCGATTATTGACCACCACACATTTTTTCAAAAAAGTCAAAACTAAATTTAATTTAGTCTAACTTTTCTATTTCAATTATTATAACAATTTTAATTAACCAAACAGTTCTTATAAATTTTATTTAGTCTTTATACCACAGCTTCTGAAAGAGGATCCAGCAAAGATCGAAAGCTAATGCTATTACTATTAACATCTTGAAGACTGTTTCTATGTAATAATTTTAATATACTTGCTGTCTTTTATTACTAATTAAGGCCTCCTGTTGTCATACTTACTAAACTGAGCATATTATTGCTTTGAATTCTTTACATATACTATATGATATAATATATTATATATATATTTATACAAAATAAATATATATATATATATATATAATATATATATATATATATACATATATATATATATATTATGACAAAAACCATATCCTGCATCTTATTGGGTGGTGCTAGTTGCACGCGTTCTTAAAACTTTTTTCAGCCATATACGAAATTAGAAAACAGCGAAGATATCCTTCTTCATATTCGTCTCAGGATCGTTGCCTTCAGAAGTTGCCGTCGTATTCAAACTCATTGAACTCATGCAGTTGTATTTTGTCTCAGAATCATGCAATATCTATTATCCGTTAGACTAAAAACTCTCTTTTCTCAGAAAAAAAAATGCAATTATCTTGTGTTTCTCCACCTCTTGTGTTATTTCAAAAAATGTTAACCCTAACTTTGCCTCTTCCTCTTCCTTGCCTCTTGTATCTCCCGACAACACAACTGGTGTTTTTCTTTCTGCCAAAACTGAACTCTTGCCCTCAAACCTTTGCTTCAAATTTCACTTTAGACGATCCTGGAGCTTTTTCTCCGTCTATTTCCGTCTCCAACTCATTTTTATGCCTGAATTCTAAATTTTTGAATCTATCTTTAACGGAAATTTTAAAACACCTTAATTTTTCAAATCTTATCTCTAATTGCCAGCATATTTTCGGAAGGAAGGCTAAACATGATCTTCTTCCCCTTCTTTGACATTTTAATGAATTTTTTATTGCTGCCTTGGACATACCGAAAGCCTTTGATAGCGTCCGGCACAGAGATTTTACTTCTATACTTACCTCTATGATTTCAATTCTGGTCGCTCTATATTAGCTTTTGTGGTCAGCCACCTTTCATGCCGACCAAATTCTAGAATACTTAAGCGACAGACATATGAACTTTCAATTTATAAAGAAGTAGAAAGTCAGTAGCATACCACCATCTCTCGACAAATCTATTAAATGAAAAAAAGAAATATCATACATCGATATACCGAAAATCAACTTCAGAATTACTGAGTGCTTATTAGTTCAGTTTCATCACTTTGGCAGTTAACAGGGAGATATTTATATAGAATAGATTGAGAGCATAAAATCTGTGCTGACTGGGATTTCTTTGACAAAGAAATTAATTTTTTTTTAAAGAGAATTCATTAATGTTGACCATTTTCCCAAGTATGCTTTTGTTGAATCAATCTGATCCTACCTGAGAGTTTCAAAAACTCCATCATATGATGTACCAAAACAAAAAAATTATTTAACACTTCCATAACTTACAACACTCCAATCTGTGGATTTGGTCAATTATTTCATTAAAGAATTTTTAATACCTTCCGTCCTATAATACGATTTCAGAAATGTTTGCACTAATTCTTCCTTAAATAATTTATTTTACTTCAGTGCGCAGGAGAAGTTTCTTTCATGCAATGATTTAGTCGTTTAAAAATATTTGTGTGCAGACTGCAATGACTGTTACGTAGATGAAACAATACTAGAACTGATGATCTGGATCTCAAATGGTAAAAGTTTCTCTTTCGGCACGGGCTGGTCTCTATCAGTCCTAAGTATTCGGCTGTAAAAGATCATGCGAACCCGCAACATCGCCAGATATCCTCTCAGAAATTTTCAAGCAGAAGCGGATAGCAAACTTCTTGAGTATCTACTCATAAACACTCTTAATTCATTTCTTAAAAATTATCATGCATACTCTTTGGTTGTTCAATATGTCTTATTAGCTTAATACTACCAGCTTAAAAATTTATTATTATTATTATTATTATTATTATTATTATTATTATTATTATTATTATTATTATTATTATTATTATTATTATTATTATTATTATTATTATTATTATTATTATTATTATTATTATTATTATTATTATTATCATATTTCCCGTCCCTTCCCCATTTTGTATCCCTTCTTCATTTCTGTGTGTACTACTCTACGTATTTCTGATATCTCTTATTTGAGTCTCCCAGTTTCCTCCTGAATTCTGGTGGCTATTGAGCTGCTGTCTCTGTAAGTATCTTATTCCTATGTTGCCCTCCTTTTCTCGTGGGTGAGTGTACAGTTCAAAATCCGGTTGCTCTTGTATTTCTCCCGGTCACCTATTGTTGAGGACCAGAACCTTGACTAACCACTGAGGAAGCTGTCCCGCACATGTGTTAAATCATTGGCTTCTCGTCTTATTCGTGTGACAGCGGCTATTATTTTGTCAACTTAGGGACTGGTTGTGGAGTTCCGGAGGAGGGGGGGAGGTTTCCAAGGCCAAACCCATAGCCCAACTTTTCAGGGAGGGATGTTTTATGGTCCCAGGACATATCTAATGTTATATACATTATTGCCTTTATTGTTTCTATGTTTTTTATATTGCTACGTTGTTCTTACAAGAGAAATCTTTATAACAAATTCGAAAAAAAGAAAAATATTATGAAGAAAGGTAAACTAAATATCTGTCGGACCCCAAACTCAATCCATTCCTGGCCAGTTCTAGACCAGAGACCTTTAGGATCTTTGATCCCCTTATTGATGAAATGGTTGGTATTCCTCTACCCTAACCAATAGTCTTAAATGACGGTTCCGTTTCTAGGACTACCCCGTTTAGACCAGCAAAGGGTGTTTTGGCCTCTCAGCACAACTCAATCATTCAAACCTCACATCAACTATCCCAAGAGCCCTTGTGCCAGCCGAGTCTCAATCCTAAATGTCAGAAAAATTAAGCTCTAACGATGGTTGTCTCAGACCACTCTCCAGGAGTCCCGAGTCTTACTTCCTCTTGCCTTTATTTTTATTTTTATTCGAGATAACGTCCACCAAATGCCAGCTAATCTTTAGTGATGCTTTAGAAACTGCTCTTTGAAAAATGCGCCACTGAGAGACGGTTTCATCCTCTAGAACCCAAAGCCACGTACTTGCTTCCCTATCACATCGTAGGAAGATTCCTATAATTTCTAAACTTGACGATATTTGTAACACCTCAAAGGGAACCATATATGTGCCGGAGTTCTGTTTACATAATTCGGATGAAATTCTCGCTCATTTGCAGAGACGCAACATGCCAATCACCAACGTTTACTGGTTCCCTCCTTGTAAGGAGACCACCTCAACGGCGAACTCTCGTCTCCTACTTACTTTCTATGTGCCTTACCCTCCTGCCAAAGTAAAATTTAGCTCTATTATGCACACAATTCGAAGCTATGTGCCCTTCCCGAGAAGGTGTTTCAAGTCCCATAAATTTGGTCACTCTCAGAAATATTGTGGGTCTCACCAAAAAATTTGTTCAACATTTGGAAGTTCTCTCTACACTAGCTGTGAAAACATTCTCCTTGTCATAACTGCAATGGTCCCCATCCAGCCTACTCTGTCCACTACCCTTTCTTCTCCTTGGAGAAGGACATTCTAGAGCAGTTCGCACTTCATAGGTATAATCGTCGCTACGAAACACGCCGAACAAAGGAGAGGCTGGCTCATCTTCATCTTTCTTATGCATTTGAAGTTGCCTTTAACATTGCTCATCGCTCCCTCGAGCTGTGTTCAGAACTTCCTACACTTTCTCATTCATTCAGACTCCCATACCATACTCTGGGTCACCTGGTGTGGTAATTCCTAATGCTAAGGACAATTGTCCTCCCAACTCCCCTACCATGATCCGAACGACCACTCGACTTTCATCGCCAGAATTTACATTCCTCTTTCATGATATTCACCTTGCAGAGGTCCATGTCACACCCAAAGAGAGGATATCTACTGTTTGTGAAACCTGTTCAGCGTCTGATATCAATGGCAAAAGTCCATGTGCAACCGCTGAGTTTATTTATAATACCTCACGGAAACATCCTGCATCGTTTTACCAGGGAAAACAACACAGAGCTCTTAATAGTCACGATCGCCCATCCAAGAGTGGATCCTCCCAGACCAGGCATCAACATTCGCTTGCATATCGAGTTCAATGCTTCTTAATACAAAAAGAACCCATTTTCACTGAGGAACCTTTGTCACTCCTACCAAAACGGACTCGCCGCTTCCAGACCATCCACTTGGACAAACACAGCAACAGTGGATCAACTTCTGCCCCTTTCGAGATAATGTTACACACGCTGCCAAAGACTGCACTCTTTAACACTACTTAGATGAATTCTGAAGCTTATTCGATGACAACAATGAACCTTTAGACAACTCTTAATCCAGTGGGATTACCTCTTGTCAAAACATTGGTCCATGAAGGAACGTCGGCGAGTCTTCACACTAGCCCTACCCGAACGCCTTCATCGGTTCGGGTCTGTTCGCGGGCTCATTGAGCGTTGAAGGTAGTTGCTGTTAGTGAATCAGGGAAAGAGGAGCCTCTTCCTCTCTGACTTTTTACTCCACCCACTTTGAAATTGGAGAAGTCAACACAGATCCGTTTCCCCTTCTCGACCGCGGATAGCTCCTGAGAATTTGACTAAGGTAGCGGAAAAAAATAAATAAGATAATAATAATAATAATAAAATAAATATAATAATAATAATAATAATAAATAATAATAATAATAATAAATATAATAATAATAATAATAATTGATTATTATATTATATTATTATTATTATTATTATTAGTATTATATTATTATGTATTATTATTATTATATTTTATTATTATTATTATATATTATTATTATTATTATGCCTTTTAATTCCCTACACACTAAGGTGCGTGACAAGCATCGGAAAGAAAAGCAGTAGCAAGAATATGACAAAAGTCGAAAGAAACCCAGCCTTACCGCCCCCTCTGTACCATCTAATTGTCAGAACTCGTCGCAATCAGAAATCCACTCCTAGAGCTTCACGGACCGCAACGCAACGGATTCCTCACTATGATAACTCGTTTCAAGTGATAGGCGTTCATCCCTTGGGCACCCTGCACAGGTGGTCACAAACATACCCCCTACAAAAACCCGCCATTCTCTCCTGTTAGGAACCTTCTTCTCGCTCTGCCAAACTCACATTTCTCTCCTGCAGACATTCCGTTACTGAACTCAATCCACTTTTTCTTCGTCTCCCAGCCGGTCGGTCCCAACACACTCACCATATACAGTCGCTTAGCCAAGCGAACTATCATCATCCTTTCCAGATGACACAAACCATCTCAACATACTCCTTCATTTATTCTCTCATTAGCCCTTTTATTCACATCAAACAGCTCTCTAATACGATCTATTCCTCATTTTATCCAATTCTTCTCACACCTAGGACGCCCCTAAGATTGTCATCTGAAACACATTGAACTTTAGATCTAGACTTCTTATTCCAAGACCCATAGTCTCACTACTATTACAATAACACAGGTAAAACATTACCCTCATGCAGACCCTAGCGCATCCAGACTAGTCCTTTTTACATTCGACCAACATTTAACTTGCACCAGCCACGTCCTGCCATTCACAACTTTCTCTACACTCGCATCATCCGTTCCCTCTCATCCAACATATACCCTAAATATTTTGAAACTCAGGCCTTTGTTCCAGCTTCTCACTTGTTCTAACATAACTTCACACTGAGACTGTCCTCACTCACAACCAAACATTACTCTTATCAACGTTTACTCAAACCCCTCCTATAACACACCCTGCCAAATCCACTACCAATTCTCTCAAACTTCTCTTTCATTAAGACTCAAAGTTCTGTAACCTCCATTCAAGGTAGCGCACCTCACTCATCTCACTCTCCACCATTTCTAACATCCATGCCTGCCACCCCCACCTCTAATTTCTTTCATAACCCCATCCATATACAAATTTGAATAACCAAGGAGACATAACACAACCCTTCTTCACCGATTTTAATACTAAACCAATCACTTTTGACACCATTTATTCTTACACACGCCTCACTGTCCTCATACATACTTTTGATTCCATTCAAAGCCTACCACCAACACCAATATTTCACTAACACCTGCCATAGAGCTTCCTATTAATCCTATCAAACGCCATGTTGCAAATCATAAAACTAAATACAATTTATTCTTTTCTTCTCATTTTTCTCAATCTTTCCATTCTTCTCAATTTAATCCACACATATTCTACCACTCCTAAACGCACCTTGTCTTCACCAATCAGTCCCTTCAGTCACTCGACGCACTCTTTCACCAACCAGCAATATATCTTTCCTACAATACTCAATAAACTTAATCCCCTCATAATTTCTACAGTTCCCCTTATCTCCCTTACCCTTATGTAAGGGTACTAAGTACTGCTCTCCTCCAATCCTTGGAAATATCCTCCATAAATGCTTTATTACACCGAACTTCCAAATCCAACAATCACGATTTCTCGCCTTTCATGCTTGATCATTATCACCAGTAATTTTAATCTAATACTTGCAAATTTACCATTCTTTAACTTTCTCACTCTAACCCATTACCTCCTCCTTGCTTAATGACCTCATCCCCAAAATACCTATTCTTCTTCATCAAAAACCACACACATTCACTATCCACCTCTAATTACGCCAATATTATTATTATTTATTATTATTAGTTATATATATTATTATTTATTATTATTATTATATTATTATTATTATTATATTATTATATTATTATTATTATTATATGATTACTTATTATTTTATTATTATTATTATACTTAACCTTCTTGATATCCGTTTTAATTTGTGAAGGACCGATTATGGTTTGGTTACTAACTTGATTTCGCTAAAACATGCAATTGAAAACAAAATTGTTTCTCATTTTTAAGAAGAAATTAATAGATCAATTAAAAAGAGACTTCCAACTTCGATAGAAATTAAGAAATCTTCTGACATAACTTTTTTTTAATTCCAAGACTCTTTAATAGTACCAATTAAATTTTAATAAGAAATTTTGATTCGTATCAGTGTATAAGACCTTTTCGTCTATATCAAAGTTTTCGAAATCTTTTCCTTAAATGAGCTGAATACACAGCAATACAAATTCAAAATTGTCACTTTACTAACTCCTTAATACATTCTATATATCTTGTAAAACCAGACCAGTATCAACAGATAAACTACTAATTATGAAATTTCTTCATCTGCATTTCTTTCTTTTTTAGATATATAGTCTTAGGAGCTTAATCTAAGTTTCGTTAACCATTTTATGGTTATTTAACCACATTATATATTTTAGTAAATATTTTATAAATTAAAGCCTTCTTAATTTCGATTTATTTTGCAGCTGATTTAACGGAAACCAATCATAGATCAAGAAACTTGCTCTAGAATCACTTTAAAATTTATTACTTCTTCAAATATTAAAAAAAATTGCTTTCAAAAATGTCCTAAATTCTTTAATTTCAGGTATAGAAAAATAATAAATATAAACGAATGTAACAAATTAGAATCAAAGATAATCAGATGTGCTGCTATTTATAAGGCTAATTTAAAAGGACATGGTTAAATGGTTAAAAGATATTGCAGGGAATATGCATATATATATGTATATATAATATATATATCATCTAGCATAATAGCCATATGTATATACAGCTTTATGCTATGTAACTATGCCATAGCCAATAGCCAACTAGCCAACCCAATATATATGGCATAGCCAATAATATATGCTAATAATATATATATATATATATATATATATATATATATATATATATATATATATATGTATATCAATATAATAATATATAATAATATAAATAATAATAATAATAATAATAATATAATATTCAATAATATATATCTTTCTTAATAATAATATGTAATAATAATATATGTAATATATATATATAATATATATATATATATATGTAATAATAATAATAATAATAATAACTAATATATATATCATACTATATATAATAATAATAATAATAATAATAATAATAATAATATGTAATAATATAATATATATATAATAATAATAATAATAATAATAATATATGTATGTATAATATGTATATTATAGCACCTTTCAACTCAACAACAACATACAGCAATAATAATAACAACAATAATAGCTCTTCAACAATAATATAATAATAATATAATAATATATATAATAATAATAATAATAATATATATA
>JABUQX010096002.1:0-32500 GCA_015478945.1 Trachelipus rathkii | reverse complement strand
GCTTCTGTGAAATGCACATAAAAAATGAGGTGGGCTCTTTTTCTCGACATTTTTTGATACGGTTGTTCGTTTCCACGCAATGCACCCATAACGCGTCAATGTTACCAACAATAGTTTTAAACGTGAATGATAAGGTTGAAGAAAACAATGGTATTCAAAACAGCTCATAATATCGATACATATAATGTAATAACGTTGTTAATAGTATCATAACAAATTTACACCTATGAATCTTATCCACAGCATGCAAGATGGGAAAAGAACGTCAGGTCGTTTTAACTTGTACACACAGTATTTACAAATGTTGTTCGAAGACGCTTCCATCCACGCGAATACATGCCTCAGCCCTCTGGCGCCAGGTTTCATTGCATGCCAATGACAGTGATGCCGGGTTGATTCCCCTACATGCGTTGGTTATTCGACGGCGAAGATCATCTGGCGAGGTTACTGGGTCCTTAAACTCAGCGTACACGGTATGTTTGAGATACCCCCACAGAAGTAGTCCAGTGGTGTTAAGTCGGATGAACGCGCAGGCCATGGAAATGGACCAGATCTTCCGATCCATCTTCCCGGAAAGGTTCTGTCGAGGTAGGTCGTCACTATAGCTGCATTATGTGCTGGACACCCATCATGTTGGTAATATATTCTTCGTTGTGTTCTTAAAGGTATATCCACTCAGGAGGTCAACAAGGACGGTCTGCAGGAAATGGAGGTAAGGCTGTCCAGTCAAATTTCCCTCGAAGAAGTAAGGCCCGATAATCCTACTATTGAGTATACCACACGAAACGTTGACTGAGTGTGAGACCTGGTGATGGCTAGTGAATGTTATATGGGGGTTTGTTTCCGTCCAATGTCTGAAGTTCCACCTGTTATACATACCGTTATTGGTAAAGCAAGATTCATCGGTCCATAAGATATGTTCAAATAAGTCCGGTACATCCATTAGAAGGCAATCAATGACAGCCAGGAATCCCAGCCGCCCTTTTTGGTCTCCACGATGCAAACCATGCACAATGTATGGCCTATATGGATACATGTTGTATGCAACACGAATCCGTCGTATGGTTTCCTTCAATATTCCCAAGACTGAACTAGCCTGCCGTAATGAGGACGTTAGATTTTCATGGGCGTATAGCAGAACGTCCAGTTCGACGTCGAATGTACGGACACGACCTCCCTCCCGTATGTGATGAGGGGGTTGAACTATCGATCCTGTACCTTGAAACCGTCTGTAAACTCTATGGAATGCCATGTGGCTCCTTCGGTCGTCGATGTGGATAACGTTTTCCATATTCTGCAGCAGATCTGCGAGCATTCCTGTTTTGCGTAATGTACACCTTCAACATGTCACGCTTTCCGACCTGCGTATACTGGTCACGTGGCATGTTCCAAATGTATGGCTCTGACTAAACAAACCACTCTGAAGTTAAACGTTTCACTACACTTTATTACGCATAATTTGTAGGTTATGACATAACCTCCATATGATAGCTGTTAGTTGGTTGTACACATTCACATGACCGTATTTATTGAGCTACATAGTACATATCAATGTAATCTAAAAGGGTATGCATTAGGTATTTTAATTTAATTCCTTTGTTAGCTGTATCGATATTTTTAAATACTATTGGATATCCCTATTGCATTTAACCTAATTATTTCATATTGACATGTTTCGGCTTTTGTAGGCACATGATGTCTAAGGAGGACGTCTAGTTGTTTATGGGTACATTGCGTGGAAACGAACAACCGTATCAAATAATGTCGAGAGGAAGAGCCCACCTCATTTTTATGTGCATTTCACAGAAGCTATAAAAAATATATCATCCCATTTGACATTCGCATGTTTGTGCGCGGTTTTCGTATTGCGCGTGCGCAGACACCAACGTAACATATCCCATCCTCCTTAATGAATTAAATAATCGAACTTATATTCTTACACATTTTCATACTTAAACATCCCGTACGGTGATACACCGCTGTAACATAACTCGTGAGACACCCTGTATATATATATATATATATATATATATATATATATATATATATATATATATATTTATATATAATAATAATCATAATAACATATATTTACATATACCTTATAACATATATATATAATATATATACTCTTCCAATATATATATATATATATATATATATATATATATATATATATATATATATATATATATATATATATATATATATATATATATATATATATAACATTATATATATATATATATATATATATATATATATGTATACTTAATAATAACAACTATATAGCACTGCTCTTGCTATATCAGAAGATGACCGTTCCGCAATTAAGTCCACAATTCCGCAATTACGGAATTGCGGAGCAATAATTTGAAAAATGTTGCGGAGTTGCAGTTACGGAATATTAGATCATACCGCAATTTAATTCCGCAATTAGAGAACTACCAAAAAAATTATGGAATTCGGTGGAATGAAAAATTTGTAGTCCACAAGTACACGTTAAAGCCATCTTTGTACCTCCTGGCAGCAACACCAGAGAAAATCGGTATTTTTGCATTTGATATTTATTAAAGTTTTTGCAAACCAAGTAAATCAAATTAACAAACACTGAAAGACTTAAATGCATGAATAAAAATTTGATATCAACAATTTTAATTTATTCTTTTTCTTTTACAAATTTACTTAAGCTTAAGTTATAATGAATATAATTTATGAAACATGTCGCTACCAAATTTCAGATAAAATGTATTGTACAGTAAACATAAATGATGAATAAAATAATATAACATTGGTACCCAACATCGAAAGTCATAAGAGTATATATATATATATATATATATATATATTATAAATAACTTATATATATATATATACTTATATATATATATATATATATATATATATATATACTATACTGCTATATATATATATATCTTATATATATATATATATATATATATAATTTTCAAATTATTTTGAATATTTCCCCAACGAGGAAGAACTACTAGGGGAGTAATTATCCGGTTATCCGGCCGGATAACAATGATATCGGCCGGATACCGGATAGTCAAAAACTTGGCCGGATAGGCCGGATACCGGATAGTTGCCGGATATCCGGCCCATTATTTAAAAACATAGTATTTATAAATAATTTTATAAATTCACTGATATAATATCCGCCAATTGCTTTGGACACGGATTTAGTCCTATTTTTAACGTGTTAAAAGCGTTATTTAAATATGACTATTCTTCCCGTTTTTCTTTTAATTTTACCTTAATCACTTATATATTTATTGTGTAGTATTTCATTTATTTGACCAACTTTCGGAAAAAATAAGAGAATATTATCGTAACATTATAAAATTTGCAAAAATAGATAGTTCTAAAATGTCAACTCGTGCTGAACACGAGTAGCACGAGTGCAGGGTCGCCTCTGATATATATATATATATATATATATATATATATATATATATATATATATATATATATATATATATATATATATATATATATTTTTTATATTTTTTTATATTTATTTATTTTCTATCTCAAACAATATATTTTTTTTTCACATTCTTCTACTGCTTTTCTTTTTCCGATACTTGTAACAATACCATACCCCAGGCACAACCACATTAAATATCCCCAACAGAGCAAACCTTGAACCGTAAAACTCTTGTAATTCTGTCCTGTGATATTAAATTATATCCTTCCTGAGTTTTAATTGAGATAAAGTGGAAGACGAATTCAAGCTATGAGAATAATTTTAAAATAGAAAAGACTATATAGTACTTTTAGAAGTTAAAATGTGATTAATATTTTAATTAATGATGCAGAATTAATAAATCTAACTAAGTTGATTTTACTCATATATAGAATTTTTTTGGCATCAGTTTCAGTAGATTATTATTATTATTATTATTATTATTATTATTATTATTATTGCAAATAACGATGATTGGAACACCAGCGGGAAGTGCTTATTTCTAGAAAGAGTTATATTATTAGTATAGTTGCTTTCCTCTGCTCTTATTAAAATTATGGAAAAATGATTTTTCAATTAGTTTGACGTCATAGTTTAAAAAAAATTTAAACACTTTGTCAATCACAATTTTTGTATTACAAAAGCATTCTCGGAGTCGACGTTCGTGTTAGGAAGGCATATCCTGCTCTCGAGAGTCATAAAAATTTCTTGTTTTCAGATTATGAGTTATTATTCCAGATTTGACGGCTTTGTTTTAACCTTTCATAATCTGGTTCAAAAACGTTATAGCTTATAATTTCATAAATTATGAGTCATTACTAATATTTAAATTTATTTAGCTGACTAAATTAGTAATGAGGGTGAATTAAAATTATATATTTTTTTAATTTTAAATTTATTCTTTTCTCATTCCACAACTTTTGTTTGTTATTTCTTTTAAATGACTTATTTATTGATGTATTGTGTATTTTATTTTCAGTTAAAGTTGAAGCAGAAGGAGCCTTACCACAGGCAAACCTTATTATGAGGCAGAGCTACTTTTCTAGGTCCAGAAATGTTGATACGAAAACATCAACATTGTATAGTGGTCCTTCTTCAGCTTTGCTGAATAAAAATTTTAAAAATGACAATAATGATTGCAAAAATCTTTTTGGGAAAGATATTTCCATTCAGGATACTAAAAAGTGTAATAATAATAATAATAAAAATGCATTCATATGCTCTTATTGTGCCAAAAGGTGTGTTAGTAAATATGGTTTAAAGTTTCATATTCGAACCCACATTCTTGAAAAACCATTTAAGTGTTCTTACTGTGTTAAAAGTTTTAATCGGAAATTTCACTTAGAAACTCACATTCGAACCCACACAGGTGAAGAACCATTTAGGTGTTCTTACTGTGATAAAAGTTTTAATCAGAAAAGTAATTTAGAAAGACACATTCGTATCCACACGGGTAAAAAACCATTTAAGTGTTCTGACTGTGATAAAAGTTTTAATCAAAAACCTCATTTAGAAACCCACATTCTAACCCACACGGGTATAAAACCATTTAAGTGTTCATACTGTGAGAAAAGTTTTAATCGTAAACAAGATTTAGAAACCCACATTCGAACCCACACGGGTGAAAAACCATTTAAGTGTTCTTACTGTGATAAAAGTTTTAGTCAGAAAATTAGTTTAGAAACCCACATTCGAACCCACACGGGTGAAAAACCATTTAGGTGTTCTTACTGTGATAAAAGTTTTAATGATAAAAGTAATTTGAAAGTTCACCTTCGAACCCACACAGACGAAGCTTCAACTTCACAGAAAACATAAAAACATTTGAATCTTTATTAAAGATTAAAAATGAACATTGATTGTTACGACAGTCCTGAAATTATTTTAAAAATATGAATTATTATAAATTTGCTGTATTTAGAATTAAGTAATACTTTATATTAGTAGTCTGGTAGATAGTAGGTGGCAGTAGTAATACTTTATATTAGTAGTCTGGTAGATAGTAGGTGGCAGTAGTAGGCTTAGGAGACTG
This sequence comes from Trachelipus rathkii, assembly GCA_015478945.1. Classification (NCBI taxonomy): domain Eukaryota; kingdom Metazoa; phylum Arthropoda; class Malacostraca; order Isopoda; family Trachelipodidae; genus Trachelipus; species Trachelipus rathkii. The sequence goes on along the minus strand of JABUQX010096002.1, from coordinate 26,978 downwards.
AAGCTTTAGTCTAGATATTTAAGTGAAATCCTAGATGTGTTAAATGGATGCGTTTATTATATTAAGAAGTTTTGTTTTTATGTTTATGACGCAAAAAAATTATTCCTCTTTATTTTTTAAGAAATTTTTATTTTATAAAAAAAATTTATTTCATTTTTTTTTTTTTTTTTTTTTTTTTTTTTTTTTTTTTTTTTTTTTTTTTTTTTTAATTTATTAAATTTATATTATATTTCAACGTAATTATTATTGACAATTATTATTATTATTTTTTTTATAATACAAAAAGGAATTACAAGTTATGTATGTTTTTTGCTGCAATTAATTGAATTTATATTTTTACATTTTATACCCGGACTTAAAATGACATTAATAAATGACTTGTACCGTATTCGGAGTTTCATTCTTCCTAATGATAAAGTTATTCACATTTATTTTACATTTCTCTTTTTTATCATTGAATTGTCTTCTTAATTTGGCTTTAGACTTTTAGACTTTATTTAATTAACATTGCATTAGTAATTTTAGGATACTTTACAAGTGAATATCATAATTATGTGACAAGTTCATCCACAAAAACAGTTCATGAATCTTTTTTTTTAAGGATGACCATTGCCACACTACTTAAAAATTTAACACAAAACATCTACGCAGGTTTTGTCCAAAATCTACCACCCTACCTCACTCTCCTTGTAGCAATAGAAATAAACAAGGCATTTGATACACTTCCACATCACCTCTTAATAGAGAAAGTATTAAACACAGAAATAATTATCAATGACAAGAAAATAATAGCAAACTTCGTATCTGGTCATACAGCTCGAGTCATACAATGATGCCACACTTCCCATACACATGGGTTATGTAATGGATTCCCCCCCCAGGATGTCATCCGAGTCATACAATGATGCCACACTTCCCATACACATGGGTTATGTAATGGATTCCCCCCCCAGGATGTCATCCGAGTCATACAATGATGCCACACTTCCCATACACATGGGTTATGTAATGGATTCCCCCCCCAGGATGTCATCCGAGTCATACAATGATGCCACACTTCCCATACACATGGGTTATGTAATGGATTCCCCCCCCAGGATGTCATCCGAGTCATACAATGATGCCACACCCATACACATGGATTATGTAATGGATTCCCCCAGGATGTCATCCGAGTCATATAATGATGCCACACTTCCCATACACATGGATTATGTAATGGATTCCCCCAGGATATCATCCGAGTCATACAATGATGCCATACACATGGGTTGTGTAATGGATTCCCCCCCCAGGATGTCATCCGAGTCATACAATGATGCCACACTTCCCATACACATGGGTTATGTAATGGATTCCCCCAGGGTGTCATCCTCAGCTCGAGTCATACAATGATGCCACACTTCCCATACACATGGGTTATGTAATGGATTCCCCCAGGATGTCATCCTCAGCTAGAGTCATACAATGATGCCACACTTCCCATACACATGGGTTATGTAATGGATTCCCCCCAGGACATCATCCGAGTCATATAATGATGCCACACTTCCCATACACATGGGTTATGTAATGGATTCCCCCAGGATGTCATCCTCAGCTAGAGTCATACAATGATGCCACACTTCCCATACACATGGGTTATGTAATGGATTCCCCCAGGGTGTAATCCTCATCTAGAGTCATACAATGATGCCACACTTCCCATACACATGGGTTATGTAATGCATTCCCCCAGGGTGTAATCCTCAGCTAGAGTCATACAATGATGCCACACTTCCCATATACATGGGTTATGTAATGGATTCTCCCCAGGACGTCATCCGAGCCCTACAATGATGCCACACTTCCCATACACATGGGTTATGTAATGGATTCCCCCCAGGACGTCATCCGAGTCCTACAATGATGCCACACTTCCCATACACATGGGTTATGTAATGGATTCCCCCCCAGGATGTCATCCGAGTCATACAATGATGCCACACTTCCCATACACATGGGTTATGTAATGGATTCCCCCCCAGGATGTCATCCGAGTCATACAATGATGCCACACTTCCCATACACATGGGTTATGTGATGCATTTCCCCAGGACGTTATCCGAGCCCTACAATGATGCCACACTTCCCATACACATGGGTTATGTAATGGATTCCCCCAGGGCGTCATCCTCAGCTCGAGTCATACAATGATGCCACACTTCCCATACATACAGGTCATGTAATGGATTCCCCCCCCCCAGGATGCCATCCTATCTCCAACACTTTAATCTTTTAATGCATGATCTACCACAAACTACATCCCCTTCAATGAAAACCACTAGCTATGCAGATGACCTAAAAATTACAGCTCAAAGTCCCTCTGGGTCATTCCATGACGGATCACAAAAAAAAAAAAAAATTAACCACTACATCTCAGATTTTGATGATTTTTGGTGTTTGGGGTTATCTTATAATAGCCAAAACCCACTGGTGCAAATCTCAGACTTCTATGACTAATCTCAGACTTCTATGACTAATAGTTTTTGAGTTATAGGGGCTAAAGTTTTGAGGGGGACAAATAACCCCATTTAAAAAAAATGCATTTATCTTGCTCAAGATATGTTTAAAGTATAACTGTTATATATGGTTGGAATCAGGAAAGAATAAGGAATTTAAATATATAATCAAAAGTCCTATAAATATTAATATGAAAAAAAGTTATTAACGTTTAAAAAATATTACCCTACTAGGATTTTGAAACTGACCAAAAAAAAAAATTTTTCCTTGAAATTTTGATCCATGAGTCTTAAAAAAATGCAATAAAAACAATGGGTATAGACCATTTATTATGCTTAACAGTCAATAAAAATGATCCAGTAAAGCAATTTTTAGGGAAAAATTTTACATAATTTCAATTAAAATGTGAAGGATTTTGCTATATACTTAAATTTAAGCCTTGAAAATATTATCCATTTAAAATGAAAGATGCTAAAGTTAAATTTTACAAAATAATTAATAACAATAAGTGTGTTGCTTGAAACAATATAAAAATTTATAAAAACTCATTTTAAAATACATACAAAAAATGAAAATTGCCCAAAAATAACCAATGCAGACTGTTAGACATTGATTTAAAATATTAACTCAATCTGAAGGTGTACATAAATTACTGTAACAAGGTATATAATACCTTTGTTTATTTCATAATTCTTATTTCTTCTGTTTTAAAGCAATATTGGATCCTTTGAGTTCCTGATTTTAAGGATGGATTTCCCAATATTTTCAAGATATTTTTTTTGTCCAAATGGCAAGAGTCTTCTATTTCAGGATAGTAATAATATTTATTATATCCGCTCGGATACAAAAATGTAATTTTAAAATCATCAAACTCTTCATTGTGAGAGCTGATGAATGCTACCCAAACTTTGTCATCATATTTACAAATGACATAGTCTCCGCATTTTGGGGTAAGCAAATCTTGAACCTTATCTTTTTTTGAATTCTTTAGTATGATTCTTTTCTTTCCTTCATCAGCATCTGACGTTTCATAGATTTTAACTCTATCATTGCTGACTGGCATTATTTTATGTAATTTTTGGGTTCCAGGAATTGATAGAGCATTTTGGAATCTGGTTGCCAAAAATTTTTCTTTCTCTATTTCTTCACTAGAAGGATAAAAAAAATCTAATTTTTTCTGCAAAATTTAGTTTGCAAAATTTATACATGTCCTGAGGAGTTAATATCTGATTTTGAAAGGGTCTTTGTAGGCTAGCTTTAGCGGTCATCCTTTTCACCACTCCTCCAATTCCATCACAAGCACTTTTTCCATGTGAAGTGGCAAAAAAGTGCCACTCACAGTCTACATCAAAATCCATCTTGTGATAATATAAATTTAAGAAATTATATCTGTTTTTATATTGTCCAGCGCAACCATCACTGAAGTAATAAATTTTGCTCAGTTCTGGTATAAAGCACTTAATTTCAGGCACTAGAGTAGATATAAAAGTGTACACCATAGATGTACTATGCTTTGTGTTTGGGGATAAAAAACAAACTTTTATGGGTAATTTCATCATCATCAGATTTTCTGTAGTAAACTACAAATGGGTGTACAGTACATTGGGAAGTTTCCCAATGAAAACCTTGGGCTTCATCCTGTATAATAAAAGAAAAATTCTCTGAAAAATCCAACAATATTATTATTTCATTTACGAGAACATTGCTTTTTAGATTTTGAAGAAAAAATCCTTGAGATTTTGAAATATAGTGGTGTCTTGTTAATTTATATACTCTTTCACTCAGTGAAGTACTAAAATCTTGGAAGTCTTCTGTTTTTTCCAACAAAGTGCATCTGTCCACTGTCACCCACTGTTTATATTTAACTTCTTCTACATCTACTAAGTGCTCTATAGTTTCAATGAATTCCTTCACACCAATTTCTCCAGGACATTCCTTGCACAAATGCATCATACATTTTCTGTTTTCTAAGCTGCACACACATTTTTCCATGAGCTGCTTATAGGTTATATTACAGCTTCCTAGAGCCGATATTTGCAGTTTGACATTCTGGTGATATGTGCACACACAAACAGAATGGGTGCCAGATGTTCCAGCTAAGACACAAAACTTTGGCCTTAAACCAGCAAATGATGAAAATCTGATTTTTGGGAAGGGATCCTCTTTATAGGCTACATAACACTCTTTTAAGTTTATAAGAATAAGCCTCTTTTGAACCAGCTCCATTTTACCAGTATTTATATTCCTAACACTTAAGCAGTCTTTCTTTCCAGGACAAACCCTACTTATGTCATCTTTTTGAAAAAAGTTTCTTACATACTCTTTTGTTTCATTTGCAAGAACCTTTCCTTTTGAAGTGGTTGGGATTTCAGGAATGATGCCAAATTCTTTCTTAAGTTTTCGACTCTTCTTTACCATGTAGTCAGTCGTTTGAAATATTTCCTTCGTTTTTCTATGGGAGTATGGAGATATGCTTAATATTTGCAATTTTCGGTCATAAGAGTCAGTTTCAGTGAAAGCTTTGACTAGCTCCTTCATAAGATCTTCAAATCTGAAAAAAGGATATATTGCATAGATCTATAGGTTTTGAAAGAAAGTAAACTTAGTTTGCAAAAGTAGAAATATAAATTTACTTGACTTCATTGTATTTAATCTATGATTTTTATTTTTTTAATATTATATTATGTAATATTCATGATCCTTTTCATGGTCTTTGTTTCTTTCATCATTTTATGATTATTGATGTTCATCGTTTTAATTTATAATAATAAAAAATTTCTATAGACCTGTACTGTTTTTAAAATATATACTAAATTTGAAAATTTCAATAAAACAATATATCTACATTTGCTGGTATAGTAAAATATCTGATAATTTATAAAGATTCCATTCGAATTTTAGAACATAAACCTAACCTATCACTATTTAACTGGATGTACATATGTATACATGGCTAAATTTTAGGTTACTTATTTCAAGACAATATTGTCTTGAAATAAATATCCTAAAAATTTGGGATATGGTTCAGCCTTCAAAAATTAATAGTATTTTGTTCATTTTTCGGAATATTTTTTCAAATTGTGTCGGTTTATACTTTTTCAATTCAGGTTCTTTTTTTTTTTCTTTTGAAGGACTTGGAATTTTTTTATTAATTGTCTCTTCCAGCTTCCTCTTAAAAGATGTTCTTGCTTTTCTACAGTTTCTAAAACCTTTTTGCCTTTGGAAGTTGAAGGCACAGAATCTTAAACAAATATTAGAATAAATTATATAGCCAACATAGTCTAGGTGGCTAATAATTCTAAACATGGGTAGGTAGGTAACTGTGTAGACACATTATTACATATAGACTTTGCAAGTTATTTCAATATACCTTTGCATAAATAAATGAAATACTTACGACTTTTCATTGGAGATACACCAAGGTCTTTCAAAACTGATCCTATATCCACTTTTTGGACTTCATCATCACAATAGCTTCCAGCCATTGGGGATCTATCTGGTGAAGAGGTGCTTTCGGAGGAACTGCTTTCATCTTCGAATAAAATAGCTGGATTTTTTTAAATATCTTTTCGACAGTTGCAGCACAAAGGGGTACCCTTTTCTAAAATGCCTTTGCAGGCAATAAACAATTGGTCACTAATTGGCCTTACTTCTTTAAAGATAAGTTTTCCATGTTTCTTAAGAGGATCTTCGCAATGTTCTTTAGGCATTTTTATTCTAAATATTTTTAAAATAATTTATATCTGAAAAAAAAAAACATTTAAGATAGGTTTAAGTAGTATATATTTATAATTACTATATATATATATATAAAAATAAAAATATATATATTCTTTATACTATATATATATATATATATATATATATATATATATATATATATATATATATATATATATATATATATATATATATATATATATATATATATATATATATATATATATATAAAAAAAAAAAATAAATTATATATATATATATATATATATATATATAAGATAGATTTAAGTAGGTATCAGATAGTGTGGAATGTGAAAACTAAATATCTTTAATAAATATGACTGTATCTAGGTAAATTACAGTAATAAATTAAAATCTTCCTACAGCCATTAGGAATACTAGCCTTAACTCCATTGACTTATGTATTTAATTCATATTATTATGATATAAATACCCACTAGACATTGAACTTACTTCTGCAACTCCTTGTTTTAAAATGAAACTGATGACAATCAATAACACTGTATTTTTAGCAAAATGACCTCGGTGGGACATTGGTTCTATATTTCTAAGGTACCATCACTTAATCTTAAGTTTAGCAACTAGGTACCCACTAAAGCAGTAAAAAGTGAGTGTATTCCCATATTCATGTGCATAAGACTAAGATAATAGCTTAATGAATACATTAAAAAAAAAAAAAAAATTTAAATTTTGTAAAATTTCCCCCCAAAAATTGCTTTACTGGATCATTTGTGTTGACTGTCAAGCATAATAAATGGTCTATATCCATTGTTTTTATTGCATTTTTTTAAGGCTTATGAATCAAAATTGTAAGGAAAAAATTTTGGTCAGTTTCAAAATCCTAGTGGGAGTAGGGGGGAAAAATATTTTTTAAACGTTTCTAACTTTTTTATATTAATATTTATAGGACTATATATATTATATATTTAAATTCCTTATTTTTTCCTGATTCCAACCATATATAACATGCTATATTTTAAACAAATCTTGAGGAAGATAAATGCATTTTTTTAACCCTAGAACGGGTTCATCAATTTTTTTTGGACACATACGGGTTCTTTGGGTTTAAAATGACCCACCTATTAAATCTTTGTTTAGCAAAGACCAAGGTCAATTTTTCATGCCAATTGTATTTTTAAAATTTAGCCAATTCCCTATAAAATTAAAAATATAATTTGAAGTTTAACATGTGCTGAATAAAAAAAAAACTGCGATATAAAAAATTTTATTGAAAAAAATACATTTACTCTTTAAAATTTTTTAAAAAATAGTAACTTTTAATTTTTTCTTTTTTCTAAACATTTCTGATATGATATGATATATTTTGATATGCTGCAATTCCCATCCCAATATCTTGCTTAGAAACCTGTTAGGTAGGAAATTGAAATTACGCCTTAAACCCTTTATTTTGGTCATATTTTATATATATGTGTGCGTCAAAATGACCCACCTTTTAAATCTTCATTTAGCAAATACCAAGGTCATTGTTTCATGCCAATTATATTATTTTTTGAAAATTTAGCCAATTTCCTATAAAATTAGAACTATAGCTTGAAGTTTAACTTGTGCTGAATAAATAAAAAACTGCGATACAAAAATATTACTTGAAAAAAATCCATTTACCTTTCAAAAATTAAAAAAAAATAGTAACTTTTAATTTTTTTCTTTTCAAAACATTTCTGATACCCTTATACGTTGAATTTTGATATACTGCAATTCCCATCCCAATATCTTGCTTAGAAACCTGTTAGGTAAGAAATTGAAAATACGCCTTTTTTCAAAACAATTATTTCTGTCATATATATATATATATATATATATATATATATATATATATATATATATATATATATATATATATATATATATATATATATATATATATATATATATATATATATATATATGCTAACAAATAAAGTTAATTATTAAATAAGTTTATCGATACACAACAAAGAGACAAAATAAACTACAAAGAAGAGAATATATAAAAAAAAAAAGAGGCAAAATTTGTTGTTTTTTTTTAAATTACTTCCTTTCAGATATCAAGTCTTTTTAGAATTATTTATCATTCAAAAATACAGTAAATACAATATGTTAAAAGAGGTATACAATATATAAAGTAGAGTTTAGTACTTAATAAAGTTTTATTAGTGCTCTAGGGCATATAATTATTACATTTCACACTCACAGTTATTTTTATCTCTATTATTATATATATATATATATATATATATATATATATATATATATATATATATATATATATATATATATATATATATATATATATATATATATATATATATATATATATATATATATATATATATATATATATATATTCTTTATCTATCTTTTTTTCTCCCAAGACTGGGGGTATTGCGTAACAAACATAAGAAAGAAAAGCAGTAAGAAGAATATGACAAAAGTCGAAAAGAAAGCCCAGCCACCCCCCCTCTGTACCATTAATTAGTAAGGACTCGTCACAGTCAGAAAATCCACCCTATAGCTTCACGGGACTGCGATGGACCCTCACTATGGTAAATCGTCAGTGTAAGGGTTCATCCCTTGACCCAGGTGGACCACAACCATACCCCCTCACAAAACCCCGCCATTCTCTCTTATTATGCTCCTTTATTCTCGCCTCTGCCAAACTCACATTTCTCTCCTTCAGACATTCGTTTACTGACTCAATTCACTTTTTCTTCGATCTCCCAGCCGGTCGGTTTTCAACACACTCGCCACTATACATCCGCTTAAAAACCGACTATCATTCATCCTTTCCACATGACCAAACCATCTCAACATACTTTCATTTATTCTCTCGTTTACCCCTTTCTTCACACCACACAACTCTCTAATATGTTCATTCCTCATTTTATCAATTCTTCTCACACCTAGCATGCCCCTAAGATTGTCCATCTGAACACATTGAACTTTAGATCTAATACTTCTTATTCAGACCATAGTCTCACTATACAATAACACAGGTAACAACATACCGTCATGTAAGACCCTAGCGCACTAAGACTTGGTCCCTTTACATTCACCAACGATTTAATTGCACCAGCCACCTTCCTGCCATTCACAACTTTCCTAATAAACTCTGCATCATCCGTTCCCTTCTCATCCAACATATACCCTAAATATTTAAACTCAGACACTTGTTCCAGCTGCTCACCATCTAACATAACTTCACACTGAGGACTGTCCTCACTCACAACCATAACCTTACTCTTATCTACGTTTACTTTCAAACCCCTCCTTTTACACACCCTGCCAAATCTCTCTACCAATCCTCTCAAACTCTTCAGATTCGCCACACAAAACCAAATCATCCGCATATAATAGGTAGGGCACCCTCCACTCATCTCCATCATTCTAACACCATTTCCTGTCACGCCCACCTTCAATTCTTTCATAACCCCATCCATATACAAATTGAATAACCAATAAGACAACACAACCCTGCCTCACTCCGCTATTAAAACTAAACCAATCACTTTTGACACCATTTATTCTTACACACGCCTCACTATCGTCATACATACTTTTGATTCCATTCAGAAGCCTATCACAACACTATATATCACTAACACCTGCCATAGACCTTCCCTATTAACCTATCATACCCCTGTTGCAAATCCATAAAACCTAAATACAATTTATTCTTCCTCTCCCTCATTTTCTCTATCATTTTCTTCAATGTAAAGATTTGATCCACACATCCTCTACTACTCCTAAACGCACCTTGTTCTTCACCAATCAGTCCTTCAGTCACTCGGCGCACTCTTTCGACCAAAACACCAGCATATATCTTTCCTACAACACTCAATAAACTAAATACCCTATAATTTCTACAGTTCCCTTTATCTCCCTTACCCTTATATAAGGTACTATTACTGCTCTCCTCCAATCCCTCGGAACTATACCCTCCATAAACGCTTTATTACACAACTTCAAGATCCAATCAATCACCATCTCGCCTCCGTTCTTGATCATTTCACCAGTAATTTCATCTATACCTGCAGATTTACCATTCTTCAACTTTCTCACTCTACCCATTTCCTCCTCTTTGCTAATAACCTCATCCCAAAAATACCTATTCCTTCTTGCACCATCAAACCCACACACAGTCATTATCACCTCTTCATTACTGCCAATATTATACAGATTTTCAAAGTGTTCTTTCCACACTCCACTCACAATCCATTTCATCAGTTACAAAAACACCATCCCTTTTCATTATTTTGAGCAGGTTCCCCTTATTCTAATTCTTAACCTTTTTCTACCGCTTCCCTTTCAGAAGAGCTATTACTTAATATGTCCCCATTCATCCCTCCTTCTAAACTGTTTCATTTACCTCTTCTTTTCTCTTAAGGTATGCATCTTTAGCATTCCTTTTTTCCCTCCTATATAATTCAAGCATCTTTCTTTTGAAACTTCATCATTTGCTTTAGTACATTCAACCACGCCTCTTTTTGCAACCGCTTGCATCACCTCTTCATTCCACCACTCACTGTTAGCATTCTTACTTCCTACTTTAGCACACCCACATACTTCTTTTGCACTGCTAACAATTGCTTCCAGATTTATTCAGTTTCAACTTGTTCACATTCAACTGATTTAATTGCGAGCGTTCTTACTTATGCTTATTACCTTGTTCACTAAACTTCTCCTCTTAATTTTACCCACTTCCTTCCACCATCACCTTCCTCTCCATCCAAGTCCCCACTAACTTAATTTTATAGAACAACATAATGATCTGATAATCCATTCTAAACACCACACTGATTTAACATCAACACATACTTTAACATCTCCTTCTTCACCAACACAACATCAAGAATCATACTTTCACTTCGATACCATCTCTACCTACACCAACTCTAGTATGTATGGGTACTCTTGTGTTTAAAGAAAGTATTACTTACACATACCTCTCCCTCACAGAAATCAATCACCTTCCTACCATTCTCATTTTCTCCTGACACCCAAAACCACCTGTTATACCATCCTTTTATCATTATTAATAGTCAATATTTAGGCCTAGAAGGGTATTGGTACTACTGTATAATTTAAAACATCTTTAATATACATAAAAAGAGGTAATTTTAATAAAAAACAAAAAAAAAACATTGTTTTAAAAAAAAATGTTTTAAAAAAAAAAAAAAAAAAATTAAAAAAAAATTTTTTTTATATATATATATATATATATATATATATATATATAATATATATATATATATATATATATATATATATATATATATATATATATATATATCTTGCTATATATATATATATATATCATAATATATATATATATATATATATATATATATATATATATATATATATATATATATATATATATATATATATATATATATATATATAACCTTTATTTTTTGCAGTTGCCCTGTATAATGAATTACAATAAAATGCATTCCACATATTATAACTGCTAATATTATTATCTTTACTGGCTCCACTCATTATAATTATCCCAAGTACTGCTTGTAGTTCTACAACATTAGTATGAATAACTCTATTTCGCTTCTTGCATCTCATTTGTACTGTGTCAATATATATATTTGTACATTTTACAATCTCCTCAAGGATATCATTAGTGAAAAACTGCTCAAAACATTCCATCACCGTCGAAGCTTCTAAAGCATGAGCTGCAGGATTAGATTTCAATTGTGATTTTGGAAAACTCCTTCTGCGTCCAGTCATTGTAGGAGTTTTTGACCATAATTGTTCATTTTTGGCACGATAAATAGATTTGAAAAATTTGTAAATGTATCAGTCAGGATCAATTGCTTCCTCTTCACGCCTGAACCGTTTTCTGGATGTCGTAGATGAGCAAGGTTCAATACACTCTGGAATACGATCATCAATATCATTCTCTTGAATTTCTAGAACATACTCCTCCTGCGTATGAGAATCATATGCTGGTTCTATTTTAAGTTCATCACTCGTTTCTTCATCTTCTGATTCTATAAGGAGATTTTCAAGTTCTAAAATTTCAGATTCATCATTGAGATCAAATATAATTTCATCATCATTCAAAGGTGTTGCATACCTTTGCTTAGCCAAAACTATTTTTTTACTATATAATAGAAAAGCTGTAGAAAGAAAATACTTTAGAGTACTAAAGAAATACACATATAATATATATATATATATATATATATATATATATATATATATATATATTATATATATATATATATATATATATATATATATATATATATATATATATATATATATATATATATATATATATATATATATATAATTGTCATTTTCTCTAATGGTTTATATGTAGATAGGTTCCTCAGTTCAATATTACCCACATAGTCTTATATTTCAAAAACTTTTACAAGCACAACAGCGAACAGTCCACCCTCTTCAAAAGCTTCAAAAGCACTGCTATAAAATAATCAGATGATGAATTACCACGCCCACAATATTAATTAAGCAATCAAAAAACGTGTTTCAGACAAAGCACTCGGTAAAAATTACACCATCGAACCCATTCTAGGGTTAAATGGGGGTTTTTGTCCCCACCTAAACTTCCCCCCCCCTATAACTCAAAAACTATGTCATAGAAGCCTAAAATTTCACCAGTGGGTTTTGGCTATAAGATAACCCCATACACCATGGAATGACCCCTCTTTAAATACAGCAAGACGAGAACTACAGCAATTTATAAATCAATTGGAAGTGGCTATCAACACACAGAATGACTACCTCTCCACAAAAATCCTCTATCACATTACTCACACATGTTAGAAGAGAATCAAATACTCATCCAACATTTTTCCTTTCAAACAACAGACTCCATCTCAATAAACAACCCATCATCCTAGTCTTAACTTTCAATACACACACAACATTCACCCCCACATATACAAAATTGCCTTTAGAAGTACACATAAATTAAATGCGATGAAAACACTAACTAGAACAAATTTTGGTAAACACGAAGAGTCCCTCACAATAGTTTACAGACAATACCTCCGTCCTCCGTCTCATCTTAAACTATGCATCACCCGCCTGGATACCCACAATATCACAGCCAATATCCAAAAACTAGAGGTCGATCAAAACAAAGCTCTCAGAATAATAACATTCTGCCTCCCTCCCTTCCATACCAACCCACCACTTACACACTGAAACAAAAATTATACTTCCACCCCACCCGCAGACTCGTCAGTTAAAACAAAAAGCGATATCTGAATATCCAAACAACATCACACTTCAAGTGCATCCACACGAAATATCTCCCATAGAACAAACGTTGGTCTGACAAACCAGAATATTGCTGCCCCATCTCTACTCTGGGCATTATCTACCCCATCAGGAATGTAAATATAGATTTCATAATGCTCCCTCCCTCCCTCCCTATACTGACCAAGATGTCTCTCCCTGACAAAAGATGACACAAGACACCTCTTATTAAACTGCTCAAACCTAACTTCGATACGCTCATTCTGACTGATATTTGGAGTTGGCTTGCTCTGGTGGCACAATATCTCAGGATTGCCAGCTTCTCATAGGAGGGGATTTGGGGGTTACCAAGTAAAGTATATATATATATATATATATATATATATATATATATATATATTTATATATATATATATGATATATATATATATATATATTATATACTATATATAGAATATATTATATATATATATATATATAATATATATATATATATATATATATATATATTATATATATATATATATATAATATTATTTATATATATACTATATATATATATAATTATATAAATTATTATAATATTATAAAGATATACTTATATGAGTGATGAGACAATGATGAATTTTGACGATGGACAATTATAGTAAATTTTGATGATGACGATGATTAATTAAAAAAGTATATTTTAAAAATTTCTCTGCTCTCTCTCCCAGGGTTATTACGACATAGCTTGTCAGTATAGACGGGCTAGATATAAGGGCTAGCTCATTAAGTCAAGTACCTACCAATACGTGAGTTAATACAGATATAAGCCCAAAGCCATAAGTAGACTCATAGAGTTAGTTAAATAAATATAAAGTCCCAAGAGTAAACAAAATCACTATAGACGGCGAGGTATAAATATAAAAGGAAATAGAAGAAGCGATAATATATATAGTAAAATGTTAAAGTGGGCAATTCGGTACCAGAAATGGTATGGGGTAATAACAAAGATGCTAAGGTTATATGAGGGGACTATTTTTATTTTTATTTAAGAATTGTGTTGTATTATATTATAGATGTTAAAGATGATAGTCATCCTATTAGGATAGTAGTAAATTATAGTATCCTAATGTGCATATGTATCATCATATATATACGTATTATGTTAGAAAAGGCTGGTAATTAAGTAACAGTAGACTTCGGTTAAATATATATTATGTGTGGAGGGGGTGAGGGCCTCACCCCCAACGGAATTTTAGAGGGATAGGTACAATTATTGTGTATCATTCAATTTTCAACATCCCTTAAGAATACATTCATTAAAGATGTTTTATTGATTGATATAACTATGATTAAACCAGTTTTATTTCGATTTTTTAAACATTAATGTATTATACATATATTTTTAAGAAATTGGATTCGAAAACGTATAATAATTCATCTCGAGTTTGCGTTTACGTTATGATCAAACTACAAATATCATAAAATATGCTCATAAGCGTAAGAATTATCCTAAATTAATGTAAGGTTGCTATTCTTTTTATTCTATATTACACCGAATTAAAGGGAAATTCTTTACGGTTGGTGGAGCGGTTCTTTATGATTTTGCGCTGAGTTTGTGACAAAATAACGAACGAGCAATAACGCTTGTTTGACAAAAGTCGAAGGCAACTCAAGCGTTAGGCCAATTCGTTCGAGCATCAAATGTACAAAAATGAAAACGGTACTTTAAGGTTATCTGGCAACATCATCATCAGAGTCCGTCAACTTTGGTATCCTGCCATGCTACTTTTGCGAAAGTGTGAACTATCTTGCCGAAAAAAATTGTACAGATTAATGAGGCCTAAATGAAAAAATATTTACCTTGACAAAATCTATAAGCTATGAAAATTTCATTACAGGGTACCCCTAATGTCTTAGATTATATACTGTAAAAAAAAAAAATAAAAAAAAATAAAAAAATATAAAAAACTGAAAAAAACATTAAAAAAAAAATAGAATAAGATATATATAAAAAAAAAATTTTATAATTTAAATGAATATTTCATTTACAAAAGTGTGTGAGACAATAATTGCACCCATGTGTACAATTGTTACAATTAAACACTCAGTTATCCAGCCGGTGACAAGCGGGGTGAATTTCTGATGATCGTCCAATCGCCTCGCCACGCAGTTTTGCGAGCTATTTTAAGTTACGAAATCTTCGGTCGACACTAATTAATATTAATTAGAGTGGTTTGACCTGTGTTGATATCTTATCAAGTAAGCTCTTAAAATTTATCATATGATCCTTATTAGTGGTCAGGATGGTTGAAAAACTATGAGATCAAATGTATATGGGACTTAAATTAAAGGTTTGCATTAAAAAAATTAATACCTAAGATATAAAACCACATTATTTTACAGTCTTTAAAGATAATTTGACATTGTAGAGGGTAAATCACTATGGTCTGTGGCCAACTGGATGCTTAACGCGAAAGCCTTAATGCACAAGCCATATGGCGACACCGAAGCCCGTACTAATTAGGGTGAGTATAAGTAGGTAGGTATATTATAGTATATATATATATATATATATATATATATATATATATATATTAGATATAATTATATATATATATATATATATACCTATATATATTTATATATATATATATATATATATATTATATATATATATATATATATCTCTCTCTCTCTCTCTCTCTCTCTCTCTCTCTCTCTCTCTCATAATTAATTATCTTTCAATGTAGATTATTATAATTTTAATTGTTTTATCAAGCAGGAAAGGTTTTGTCTCTGATATATTTTAATAAAGTAAATTTTGAGTTGATTATTATGAATATTAAAAGTGAGATTGAAATTAAGGATGAACCCTTAGAAAGTTCAGAAGATGTCAGAAACAATGGTCAAAGCTTTCAACAAAATTCATGGTTGGAAGAACTTCCAGTAAGGAATTAATTATATTTATTATTATTATATAGCTAACAAATTTAAATTTCAAAATATTAAGTAACTTCACAAATTCTTCTAAAAAGTTCCTTAAAAAAGACAAAAACAGAAAATCATTCTTCCAAACTTTGTCAGTGAACAAATCATATCCAATATTCAGAAAGAGTGTCCTTTAGTCCAAGCAACTCTAAAGAAGGATGCTTACAGTCTTCCTGGAGGTTCAAAGTGTAAGAGTTGGACTTCTCTCAGAGTTGCTTCTTCAGATTCTTTTTCCTTTCAAAGTTAGAAAGAAAACAATACCCATCAAGATCTTTTCTTCAGGACTTAAGCCATTGTCCAAGACTTGCGTTTGTTGCAATATTTCCCCTCCAGGAAGGCTGTAAGTCTCCTTCTTTAGAGTTGTTCGAACCTAAGGACACTTTTTGAGAGGTAGATATGAATTTTTTACTGACAGTTTGAATGAAGGATTTTCTGTTTTGACTTTTTTAAGGAACTTTTGAGATGAATTTGCAGTTACTTAGTATGTTAAAATTTAAATATTTTGACTTATGTTTATTTTAATAGTGGAATATTTTAACATTATTATTATTATTATTATTATTATTATTATTATTATTATTATTAACTTATCATTTTCAAATTTATTTTTTCCACAGAAAGAAATAATTTACTCTACTGATACATTCCAAAGATGAATTGAAATAAAAGATGAGCCATTGACTTTTGATGAAGAATATTTGGAGACTGATCAAAATATTGAACAAATTTCTCGATTAGAAGAAAGTCTGGTAAGAATAGACAATTAAAAGGTTGTTTTATTTGTTTCGTATGAATTTGAACGATTCTCCTTTGTGAAATTTATTAAGGTATTTTAATAAATTATTATTTTATCACAAGTGATAAAAATTTTGTGTGACTTTAGTATCCAAGTTACAAGGGTCACAATATTGGGAGGTTACTCAACCATTTCTTTGAAATCCTATAACTTCTTTCTTTTTCAAGATAAGACCCTTTTGACATCGACAATGAGAGAGAATTTCAGAGATTCTGAAATCAATTTTATTTTTGGTGGGAAAAGTTTACTGCTTTTTTTTTAATGTTATTTTTCTCTAAGAAAGCATATTTCCTCATAGTTCAAATCTCTTATTGCTTCAAATACATATACTGATAGTTTAACCTATAGCTCTAAGCCAAGAATTTACGCTTTTCATTCTTCAATCTTTCTGTACTCCCCCCTCCACGGCACTAGAATTTCCTCCTCGATCCACTTATCGAGATCTTCCTCAAATTTCATTCTTCTTTCGCCTTTCATCGACCTCCCATACATGCCAACCTTGTTCTTTAGCGCAGGCTTTTCCTCCTTCCACCTTATTCCGTTCAATTCTCTTTCATTAGCACATTTTCTATCGATACCACCAAATTTTTTTTCCACTTCCTGAAAGGGGCTCTCTCCTTGTTGATGAAAACTCCTCCAAACTCCCTGATGACATCTAATCCCAGGGATTATCGTCACTTCCGCCATTAGGTTTTTATCACTACGACCTCAAATTTCTTTCTTTCTAATCAATCTCTATATACACCTCACATTTCCCATTACTTTCAACGTTCCTTCCGTCAAACGCCACTATGGTCTCTCTTTTTACATCTTCTCTTACTACATCGCTACTAACTATCGACTTCGTGCAGCCAGAATCTACTGCACCTAACACACGTTTACCATTCAGTTTTATTTTTTTCAGAGGAATGCCGGCCCATGAGGTCAGAGTGCTGCAGCAGCCCCCTCCAATTCGTTTCCCGAAGTTCTAAGTTTACATTCTCTTACGAAATGTCCTTTTACACCACTTTTGAAGCAAGTTAAATATGTTGTTCGACCTATCCTGTATTCTCTCCTGAAGTGAGGTTCTCCACATGAGAAGCATTCAACATTTCTTTCTTTGGTCTCAAATTCCTTTTCTTTTCTCCACTTCGCGCTCCCGTCGAAGATCTCCATTTCATTTGACGTTGCGATTGCTCTCGTTCTGCATAGAATTTCCTCCATTTCACACTCCTCTACATTCACTATTGCACGAATTTCACTCACAAAGTTCTCTGCCAACCCGTTCACTAGAGCCTGCTTTACGATTACCTCGCTGCTGAATCCCGCACAATTTGCTAGTCTTCTTATATCAATGATATAAACGCCTATCGGTTCTCCCATCCACTTTTCACAAATTTTTCTAAAGGCCTTGAACAGGTTTTCGCCATAAACTTTTCTCAGTTTTTCCTTTATCTTCTCTCAGTGGTTCTTGTCCTGCTCACTCATCTCGAGAAAAACTGCTAAAGCCTTTCTTTCAAGCAGCATTGGCAGGATGAGTTCCTCATTCTTGATCTTTTGAGACCTTATGACCATCTCAACTTTCAGCAGCCACGACTCCTTATCCGACAAAGGGTTTGACCACATCAATAATTTTTAACCCATTCACCGTCATGCTCGCTTCTTTTTTTCCTTTTGCCCGAATAGCTTGTAAGCCTAAAACAAGTCGATTCAACGTAATCTTTAACAAGAATGACAAACATAATCTATTTACAATCTACTTATATATATATATATATATATATATATTATATTATATTATATATTATATATACTATATATATATATATATATTATATATTATATATATATATAATATATATTATATATAATAAATATATATATATACTATATATAACTATATATAATATATTAATATATATTATATATATATATATAATATATATATATATATATATATATATATATATATATATATATATATATATATATATATATATATATATATATATATATATATATATATATATATATATATATAATATATATAATATATATATAATATATATATATATAATATATTATATATAATATATATATAAATAATATATATATATTATTATATGAGGATATATTATATATATTATTATAAATATATTATCAAGTTTATACCTTTGCCTGAGGGCCATAAATGCCGCATTTTTTTTAGATCCGCAAGTCTATTTATTTAATTTTGGGAAAAACTATTTAGCTTTAGCTTTTGATTTCGCTATTATTTATTTAAGTTTAGAATATTTCTCAATTCGCTCAATGTGTATTAGTTTATTTAAAAAGAATATTCTATGATTTTGACAATCAATTGTGTGAAATATAAATTGTATTAGCTTGTAAGATGATAGAATATAATTAATTTTAGACTCATCAATTAAGGATTGATATTAATTATTTGCGGTAATTTCTATATTATATAAGATTACGCCAAATATATAAAAAAGGCAGAGTTATTATTACAAGGGCTTTTGCGTTTCGTACTATCGTTAGGTTTAAGGCAATAGTCATATCTTTATTATGAAGTAAATCTCCTGCTTTTTCTTGATTGTTTGCTATTCTGCACAGTGACCTGATTATTGGAAAATATTCTCATTGGAACTTGAGTCTATATTCAGCAAAGCTCTTATACATATCAGCGATTAATATAGTTCAAATCCCCTAGACAACAGAAATTATTTTATTGATACTGAACCGCTGGTCCTCAATCGATTAAAATATCCTCCGACACGTGTATTACCCGGCAGTGCCTTGTCCCCGCCAGAAGGAATACAAATAACTTCACCTCTAACCCCCTTTTGCCCATTACACATTGGGCAGGATTGTAGCTAGTTAATCACTCTCTTCTACACTTCTCTCCAACCGGTAATCGCGTCTCCAGCTTCTTCCTGTCCAAACATTAATAATGGACTACCCAATCCTGGATGCTCCAGATGGCTAAAGGACATTGGCCTAAAAGGCAAAGCAATTGCCTCCTTAATTTCATCAAGAAAAGAGAGAAAGCCATCCTCTATGTGTCAAAGAAGAGAAGGTTGCTGAAGCAGAGAGAGAGAGAGAGCCCAACTAAAGAGAGAAGAAAGAGATTGCTGAAGCAGAAAGAGCTGGAAAGGAATGCTCAACTACAAGAAAGAGGAAGACTGAAAGGACTTACTAATGCGCAACTCAAAAAGAGGAAGCTGAAAGAAATGCTCAACTCAGGAAAGAGGAAGCAGAAAGAGCTGAAAGGGATGGGCGATGCCCGAGACTCGAAGAGAAGAAGTAGACGACAGGGAAAGCTGAAGAAGCCGAGTAGTGGTGTCGTGTCATGCGATGGAACTTTGAATTGGAAAAATATCGGGACTGTCCAAATCAGTCTCAATCTGTGCCGCCATTAAGCAATGTATGCCATTCACCTAATGTGTGTAAGTACCGAAATGCCCCGTCGTCGAGGGTTTCAAGGACGAAATGGACGCAACATCAAACGTTTGGAGAGATGCACATCTTCAAATTGGGATCGCAGTTTATGGCCTCTTTATTTATTTAAGTGCGCTTCTAACTGGACGTGCTTTGTCGGTTTATAGCAAGTTGCCTCCCAACTTAGCTAATGATTTTTCCAGCTTAAAGGAAGCCCTTCTTATTCAATTTATTATCATGACCGAAAATTGGTTACTAGGGTAAGTTCAAGGAAGCCAAGCCCAAAGCAGATGAGGGCCCATTACAATTACTGAATCGAATTAAATCGTATCTGTCAAGATGGTGTGAACTCTCAAGTTTCATCCAAGACTTTCAAGTTTTAACCGATCTTATGGTAGTTGATCAATTTCTCACCTGTTGCCCAAAGGACTTAGCTGTTCATTTAAGAGAGGTAGGACTCTCTAGTTTAAACGACATTGCTTCTCGCGCTGATAGATTCCTTCAAGCAAGGGGTAAGAACCTGTGTTCTAAAAGACAATACTTTAACCTCTCTATGGCATCTGGTAATAACGAGGATAAAATAAGCCATAATACTCAACGCCATCACACCAAAGTTTGCGAAATACTGCCGCAAAGTCGCGTCACGATTCTAATGCATAGTTATTCAACTTCAAAATTGGAAACATAACAGATTCCGCGGTAAGTTCGCACCATTTTGAGAATACACGTAGAGTCGTTGATAACTTAGACGTCAGCAGAAAGATGGCACACTACCTAGGAAAGAAATACACAACGCCGCTGTTACAATCGAAAAGGGTGTCAACAAGGAATTTTGCGGCGGCATGTCAAATTGTGGATGAAGATGGGTGTATTAACGTGAGTTGAAATGTTGAAGAGACGCATGTTGCATGTCGTGATGGCAAAATCGTACATTCCCGTTAAAACATGTATCACGTACTCGTAGATTTAATACAAACGCAACATTCCCCTCATGCCACGGACGAATGGTTCTATAAGGTGGCATTCGACGTATCAGTACTTCGACGAACTACAGGTTTAGTGGCGTGATTACAAAAAGATGTTTGTGAAAACACACCCATCAAATTCACAGGCAAGAATTAGGATTTGCATTCTAATTGGCATAATACCCTTAGGACGAGCGCGCGCTGAAGCACGGCAAAGCTTGGTATGCGCGGCGTGCGCGGGCGTGCTATACGGGGGTACCGCGAAGGCTTTAGTCACTGAACGACGCCGTTGTATGTTGAATTTGGACGCGGGAAAATATTCCCAGGGCGCGCAGGTCCGAGGACGACTCGTTCGAACGATTAAATTACATATACGACAGAAACTTTCCCAAGAAGAGTATATAGCTGAGACAAATGCCTATACTAACATATATATAATGATATAAAATTAATACCGACGTGGACACATCCCATAGTCGAAGATACGACCTTATAGAAGCCTGTAAAACTTTGCTATTGAAAATAATTAATGATAGAAAGTTGAGACCGACCTGTGGGACACATCCATTGCTCGAAGTTGAATGACGAAGCCCTGAAGTTAATAATGATAGGAATTAGTACCCCGACGGTGAGCACAAACCACTTCGACTAATATTTTGATGAAGCCTGAAAATTGCTAGAAAAAAAAATATGATTAAAATGATTGCGTCGTGCAAGACATCAATCCGTTCGCCGAAATTAAATCTATATGACTGAAACTTGCTACAAAAGGTCAGTAAGACAGTGGCGCTAAAATATGAAGTGAGGAAACTCCCATTCCAAAATCAAGGAAACTCCTCAAATTCAAGCTGTTTTGAGGGCAGTGTTAATAAGACAATAAAGTCTGAGGTGACAGCGGTGATGCCTGAGGGTGTTAATAGTAGATTAGAGAGAAGAGTGTTCCAGTTAACACCAGTGGAAGGAGAATATGAAAGGAAGTCGAAAGAAGAGAAAAAGTCTCAAACTGAGGTGCCATCTGAAGATCAGTTGACCACTCCTTTGGAAAGTATTCAAGCTGAAAAGGATGATGCAAATGAAGCAGTACCTGAAGAAAATAAAGAGAAGGAGAAGGAACTTCAAAATCATGAGGAGAATGGTATAGTAGAGACTGCACGAAACATTCAATCAATTATTCTCTTTCTCTCCTCTCGCCTCAAATTCTCGTGCAGTGGAAAAAGGGTCATGAACTCTCTGTAGCTAACCAAGAGGAAGTTGCAGTGACTGCTCCCACTCCCTTTTCTCCACAAGAAATTCCCAGGTCAGTTCATTCAGAGCATCCCCATCCTCCATCAGGAGCAGAAGATGCAAAGGATCATGCACCAACAAAATCTAAGACGTTTAAGCAGCCAAGTTCCAGGACCAATCCGCCCTTGCCGTTCTTTTTCCTGGATGGCCAAGAGAAAAACTGCGCTTAGAGGAATGATCGAGGCGATTGTTGGTGAAGAAGAACTTGGAAGTAGAAACTCCTAACCCTTCGTTAGAAAAGGAAAGAGTTTGCCATCTTGATTGCTTCCATTGCAATGTCGAAAGGTCAAGATGAAGAACAAAACGGACCAAACAAAGGAACGATCCCGAAGATCGAGGAAATAAGAAACTCTTCAGCGTGGATGGAAGTAATGGCACAGTACAAATATCGTAGGAAAAGATTTATTCTCTTTCCAGGCAAAGGTATCCTTGACCTTTTCTTTTCAAGACAAAAGATGACACGTCACTTTGTCTTCTTAGAAGGGGCGTGTGTCAAGTTATACCTCGCCTGAGGGCCATAATGCCGCATTTTTGAGATCCGCAAGTCTATTGATTTAAGCCTGGGGAACTATTTAGCTTAGCTTTGCATTTCGCTTACTTATTTATTTAAGTTTTAGAAGAGTTTCTCAATTCGCTCCTCATTTTATTATTTATAAAAGAATATTGTATTTGACAAATTGTTGAAATATAAATTTATTAGCTTGTAAGTGATAGGCATATAATTAATTTTAGAACATCAATTAAGGATTTGATATTATTATTTTCCGTTTTAATTTCATATATAGAATACTGCAAGATAATATAAAGGGCAGAGTTATTATTGTACCAAGGGCTTTGGCGTTCGTACGTATTCGTTGTTGAAACTTGTGATTGTGTTTTCTTTAATATTATTTATGAGTAAAACTCCTGCTTTTTCTTGATTGTTTGCTATCCTGCAGAGGAAATGATTATGGGAAAAATTTCCATTGGAAACTTGAGTCTAGTATTCAGCAAAGTATATAAAGGATTTAATATAGTTCAAAACCCCTAGACAAACAGAAACTATTTAATTGATGCTGAACCCGCGTGTCCTCATCGATAAAATTCTCTCTCGACATATATATATATATATAATATATATATATATATATATATATATATATATTAATATTATATATATAATATATATATATAATATATATAATATATATATATATATATATATTATATATATATATATATATATATATTATATATATATATATAATATATATATATATAGCTATATAATAAATATATATATATAATAATATATATATAATATATATATAATAATATATATAAGAATGACAAAGATAACATATTTACAATCTCCTTATATATTAACACAACGATGTTATATACAGTCTGCCAACTCTGCATGTGAAGCTCCATTTTGATAATATTTGGACACTTCTTCAATACCACTATGATTATATATTATTATTATTATTATTCATTTTATTATTATTATTATTATTATTGGTTTGAGTGTTTTATTATTAATTCAAAGGTTTAAATTTTTGAATTTTATTTTTATTGAAAGATACTTTTGCAAATAAAAAATGAAGAATATTAATATGTTATGTTTTTAGTGACAATGTTTTCCTTTTTTATTATTTTGTAGACTCACATTAGTGATGTAGACCATGGAGAGAAAGGTGACAGGCCCAAAGTAAAAAGCCCTTTAAGAAACGACCTCAGTCGCAGGAGACAGAAAAACCAAAAAATTTTAAAAACAAAGATTTGAAAAAAATCATGAAATAGAGATTGAGTTGGAAACTTCATTCGAAGTCACACGGTAAGAAATTTAAATGTGATCATTGAGTTTTTGAATGTAAATCGTATCAAAATTTAGAAGTAGTTGTAGTGAGCGCTTTGGGAATTGTTAAATCTAGCCTGATCACCCACTTAAGAGGACTCTTGATTAGAGTAACAGCATTTGAAATGTTTGGAGGTGTTGAAGAAGAGCCTAGGTTGGTGTTGGGTATGTAGAGGGGGGAATAATTATGTGCCATCCTTTGACTCACTGTTTGAGAATGGTTGGTATTTTACTTGTGGATTTAGGTCTTTAATTTCTGTTTAATCAATAATATTTTCAGCACTTACTTTCCCTCTTCATTTCCCCATTTGTACAAAGGCTCACTTGTCTAGTCCGAATTCCATTTCTATACCATGTGAATTTTTTTGGCTACTCTTAACTTGCCTTTTAGTTTCTTCTTTGTTTGGTGAGTTTAGTTTTAGATCGTCTGTATAGAACAGGTGTGTCATCTGTTTAGTTTTTTCATTCCTTGGGTTTATTCTGTATCCGTTGGTATGGATGTTGCTCAGGGGATTCAGGGGAGGATATCGAACCACCATGGAGTAATTCCCTTTTAATTTTAGTTTCATTACTCATTTTTGTCTTTGTATTGATTTTATGAATCCTCATAATTTATTCTAGCCACGAGTAGAGCAGCAGCAAAAAAATAAATAAATTATATATATATATACCATAAAATGGGGGAAAACGGGTATCATGGGGTATAACGGGTAATTTTTTAACATGTAAGTTTTTTTAATAATTGAAGTGATTAGGAACTTCAATTGAGGTTTTTTTGTTAGAAAAAATATTATATTTAATAATTGTATTTAATTTAAATTAAATAAGTGACAAATATAACTCAAAAAAATTTCCCCCGTGTTCAGAAAATAATTTTTCAGAAACTCCAAAAATAAAGTAAGGTCTGTATCTCGGCCAATTTTCAGTTTGGATTAAAATCTGACTAAATACCATATACAAAAGTGTAAAAGTAAGAGTTTTGATGTAAATAATTGCACATATTCCTTTTAGTTCGTAAAATATTAATGGTGATTGGTTTTGGGTTAAAATGGGTAATTTGGGGTAAAATGAGTAGTTTTATAATATAAGTATTTGCTTTAATAATTTAAGTGATTAGAAACTTCAAATGCAGTTTTTGTTAGAAAAATATTATATTCAAATTTACTTATTTAATTTAAATTAAATAAATGACAACTATACTCAAAAAAATTCCCTAATAATACCAAGTTTTTTTTATTTCCTCAATTTAATTTATGGTAATTTTATAACTGGAATTATTAGTAGCATAGTATTAAATAATATGATAATTATTTTTGGCAATTATTATATTATCTTTTAGGTACAGTAGGTATTATTACTGTACATATGGTACCGTACCGTTAAAACAATTGTTTTTTTTTATTTTCTTTATTATTATTATTCCATACCTAACCAGTATTACAAGAACCTTTTAATTAAAGAAAAAAAAAAAGTATTTTGTAAAACTCAGAAAAGCAGTTCACCAAGGAGGATACTTTTATGGTATAAGTTATAAATATAAACTTGAACAAAAAATTATTTTTTAACATCTTTAACAGTTTCATAAACTGAAATATTAATAAATAATACTGTACAATTGAATTATTATTAATTTTCAAACTTACTTATTTTTATTCAAGGGCAAATTACTCGTTTTCCCCCATTTCAAATTGACACATTTTCACAAATCTCTAAAAAATATTCATTTAACATTTTTCTATAACTTAACTTATTGCCTAAATATTATGAATATTTAATTGAAAAAAAAAAAAAAAAACATATTTAGTTTGTATATTTTACATTGATTTAAAAAAAATAATAAAAATTATAATATAGAAAAATTTGATTTTAACAATGGTAAAAAATATAGCTTACACATTGTATTTTCGACCCAAATGTAATTTTATAATATCTTAACATTATATACCTTTCTAGTATTAATCATTCAATACTTATGTGAGAAAACTAAATTCATGACCTGACCTCTCAATACCCACACCCAATTACTCATTACTTTACCCCCTCTCTTTTTTTTTTGAAAATTCATTTTTTTTCAAAAATTTGCTTAAAAGATATTTTTCTTCACTTTTTTATATTTTACTTTTATGCTATAACATTTACAAAGCTTTAAATTTGGAAAATAAATTTTAAAATGGGTCTAACTTCAATTTCTGATTTTTGGCACTTCAAC
>JABUQX010096001.1:32500-35844 GCA_015478945.1 Trachelipus rathkii | reverse complement strand
ACACACACACACACACACACACACACACATTCCCATGGCAGCAATACTCACTTACACATATATTGTGAGACTATTAAAATATTTTGATGTTGAATTAAACACTGCACATTTATATTACTCATTCAAATATAACTAAAATTATTTCAAAGTTTCTTAAAAATTTATAATAAATCAATCATTACCTTTTGAACAAAGAATTTATTATTAACGGTTAATTAATTTTTGTTTATAAATTTTATAACTATCAAGTTTTAAAATAACTTCTACTAAAATTTGTGCCTTAATAAAAGTCAAGATATCGCATGTAAAGCCTTAAAGAATAAATCAGTAACTAGTAACGGCCCCAGCACCTCTACACCAAGCTATGCCAAGTACGTTTTGATCTATTGACTTACTGCTTTACATATCTTTGGCCATGTAATAAGTATAAAAAGAACAAAATAAGTTCTTCTCTGCTAACATAATATGTATTTTATTAAAATCTTTCTAAGCTCTTATTTATAACAACTATTCACTTACATTTATATTATTCACTGATGTTAACTAAAAATATTTCAAAGTTTTTTTAAATAATTTTGTTTTCTTTTATTATTATTATTATCTATACATTGACAATCCATCACGAGAAAAAACAACAACCCGCACTCCTGGCTAGATACGAAACTGACTCTCTGTAAAATGTGTTGTAGGATAATCCTTTTGTATCCCAAGGATGGGTTTCCAATTCCAGGTCAAAATATATTTCAAACTGACCTCTTTCCGTAAAATGTGGTGCAATAACTCATGCTTAGCCTAAATTTAGGCCTAAATTTAGGATGAGCCTTTTGTAGACGGTCTAATTTAATCCTAATACCAGGTCAAAAGGTAATTCCAGTATAGACAAGAATCATTGTTATTATTATTTTTATAAATATATTAAACTAAAACATGCTGGATCGGTAAGATCCTTAAGTAATGTAAGAATGTTTTCCCTACTTGTGATTGGTCGGAGTAGTTTTCCCCTTAGTTCATAAGCACCACCAGGGCCCAAAGCATGAGCCCCAATCTCGCAAAGTTTCAGCCAACCCCGCACCCGGGCGGGTGCGTCCCGGCGCGTCCCCGCCCGCCGCGTGCGCCCGCAGGTGCAATATTTTCCGCGTTCCTGCCCGCCGCGTGCGCCCTCGCAGGCGCAATATTTCCGGGCGTTCCCGCCCGCCGCGTGCGCCCACAGGCGCTTATTATTAATAAATGACACACACACAAGCTCACACACATATACACAGCTCACACACCTCATACACTCAATTACACGTATAACGTATAATTTATTAAAACATTTTATTTTTATTTTATTATTATACTTAGTGTTATTTACTTCATGCCTATTGTTATTATTATTTAGAACACACATACACATACACACACACACACACACACATACAATAATTATAGACACCATACGCACCCACCCACTCGATATTTTGATGCCTCAACTTGATGCCTCAGCTTTGATGCCTCAGTTTTGATGCCCCTCAACTTTGATGGCCCAGCTTTTGATGCTTCAACTTTGATGCCTCAGCTTTGTTGCCTCAACTTTGTTCCTTAACTTTAATAACTTAGCTTTGGTACCTCAGCTTTGGTGGTTCATCTTTGATGACTCATCTTTGATGGCGTCATCTTTGATACCCTCTATTTGTTTTATAATATATGTATATTTTACTAAAATAAAATATTTATTTGTATTACTCTTTCATTACCATTTTTATTTGGGTTGCCATTTATTAATTTAAACGTAACATGACTGTAAAGTCATAGAATGTGTAATGTATAAAGGTAATAAAGATAAAAACTGTAGGTGTCCTCATAGCGCAGTGTATTAAGCGCATGTACTTCAGGTGTTATTGTATGATGAAGGTATGAAACCTTAACATACAGAGGTTCACGTTACCAATAGGGATGGGGAGTTCTCTGGTAATTAGTACTTAAAGGACCGGAAACCCGGGTTACTCCGGTTGACATACGCTCACATTCACGTTCGGGCTATGAAGATACCTTTTATTTCGGGCTGCGGATTCGAACCACCGGTTCAGGCGGGCGGGAACGCGGAAATATTGCGCCTGCGGGCGCACGCGGCGGGCGGGAACGCGGAAATTTGCGCCACCGGGCGCACGCGGCGGGCGGGGACGCGGCGGGACGCACCAGCGGGTGCGGGGTTGGCTGACTTTGCGGGTGGGGCTCATGCTGAGCCCTGGTGGTTAGCTTATGAACTAGTGAAAACATTAATATTAATCACAAGTAAGGAAAACATTTCCTTCTTACATGCTTAAAGGATCTTACCACAAAAAGAGTTCAGTTTGAAATATATTTATAAAAATAATAATAATGTCGATTCTTGTCTATACTTGGAATTACCTTTTGACTTGGTATTAGGATTAAATTAGACCGTCGACAAAAAGGCTTGGCCTAAATTTAGGCTTAACGTAGTTATTGCACCACATTTATGAAAAAGGTCAGTTTGAAATATATTTGATCTGGAATTAGCTTAAATCGCCCCGGGATACAAAAAGGATTATCCTACAAACACAATTTACAGAGAGAGGTCAGTTTCGTATCTGTAAGGAGTGGGTTGTTGTGTTTTCTCGTGATGGATTATCAATGTGACATAGATAATAATAATAATAATAAAGAAAACCCGAATTATTTAAAACTTTGAAATATTTTTAGTTAACATCGAGTGAATATAAATGTAAGTGAATAATTGTTATTTTTAAATAAGAACTTAGAAAGATTTTAATAAAATACATGTTATGTTAGCAGAGAAGAACTTATTTTGTTATTTTTATACTTATTACATGACTAAAGATGATGTAAAGCAGTAAGTCAATAGATCAAAACGTGGCATAGCTTGGTGTAGAGGGGTGCTAGGGGCTGACCTTACTGATTTACTGATTTATTGCTTTAAGGTACGTAAAATATGTTTTTAATAAAATTTCATAAAATTTTAGTAAAAGTTATTTTAAAACTTGATAGTTATAAAATTTATAAACAAAAAGTATTAACAGTTAATAATAAATTCTTTGTTCAAAGGTAATGATTGATTTATTATAGAAGTTTTAAGAAACTTTGAAATAATTTTAGTTATATTTGAATGAGTAATATAAATGTACGTGTTTAATTAAAACATAAAATGTTTTAATAAATTATACGTTATATGTGTAAGTGAGTGTGCGTGTGTGGGTGTGTGTGTGTGTGTGTGTGTGTGTGTGTGTGTGTGTGTGTGTGTGTGTGTGTGTGTGTGTGTGTAAGTAAATCTGTGTGTAAGTAAATCTGGGTGTGTGAGTGTAGGTAAATCTGCGTGTAAGTAA
>JABUQX010096001.1:22500-27500 GCA_015478945.1 Trachelipus rathkii | reverse complement strand
ACATTATGAAATTTTCAACCAAAATAGGTCGTTTCTATAATGTTAACTCGTGCTGAGCGCGACTGCATGTGTCGCTGTCATGAAACCAGGTAGCCAGCCCGTGTTGGCCAGCAGCAGGCAGGGCGCACCGGGGCAGGCAGCAGGAGCAGAGCAGCAGCAGTAGCAGTGCCGAGCATCGAGTTCGATGAGCGTGTGACGGGAGGAGCAGCAGAGTGAGCAGCAGCAGTATATATATATATATATATATATATATATATATATACAGAGGTAGAGTCCAAAAATACCGGAACTTTTAACTGAACTTAATTATCGTATATAATACGTCGTATTACACAATACCACCTTCAAAGTACCTTCCTTCGGCTGTCACACACTTTTGCAGCGCTCGTACCACTGCTCGAAACATCGCTGTAAGCCATCTTTTGTTACCTCTTTCAACGCACGCGTCGTAGCACTTTGAATTTCTTCTGCTGACTGAAATCGTCGCCCTTTTAACAGATCCTTCATGCGAGGGAAAAGATAGAAATCAGCTGGAGCCAAATCTGGGGAGTAAGGAGGTTGAGAAAGCACAGGTACGTGGCTGTTCGTCAGATATTCAGAGACCAGGAGTGAACGATGTGCCGGGGTGCTCCTGGGTGAGGAATCTTGGGACAAGGTGCGTACTCACGCGGTGCATGTTCAAGTCTTGTGCGAGGATCGCGTGACAACTGAAATGAGAAATCCCGACAATATTGGCAACATCATCAATGGTACGCCTCCGGTCAGTTCGGATTATCCCTCGTACTCTAGCAATGGTAAATATCGTTACGCGCTGTTGATGGTCATTCTTGATTAACACTCTTTCCGACAACACACAACGACAGTGCCTCAAAGCAAACTGAATTGTAAACACGGACACATGCTCAGCACTGTCATACGCTGCTGATACACGTCCTTACATGTCTGCGCATACATTTCTCACAAAACACGCTTATTACATTGTAAGAAATGAATTCTAATAAGTGTTCAGGTATTTTTTTTACTATCTCGTATATATATATATATATATATATATGGGATAAAGTGATATATATATATATGGGAATATATATAAGATATATATATATATATATATATATATATATATATATATATATATAGTATATATATATATACATATATATATATATATATATATATATATATATATAATATATATATATATATATATATATATATATATATATATATATATATATATATATATATCGTATATATATATATATATATATATATATATATATATATATAGGGCAACAACATGAGAGGGGGAAAACTGGAAGAGGAAGAATTTCCACAATCAAATAAAATCATATCAGTGTTATTTATTATCCTTCGAAACAATTTTAAAATATTAGTACAAGTCTTTATTAGCTCGTCCTAATTCCAGGCAATTAAATAGGAGGTAAAAAAAAAACAGCAGATTTGTTCAATTAATATCCACTGAGAAAGTAGGAGAAGGCCTTTGTAAGACTCTCAACATTCCATGAGAGAGCGATGTTAAAATGAAGATTGGATTACCTGCGCTAAATGAGAAAAGAAAATAAATATCACGTGACAGACTCCAATAAAATGTAATTTAGATAAAAAACTATATATATATATAGTATAAGAATCTATAATATATTAGGTATATATATATATATATATATATATATATATATATATATATATATATATATATATATATATATATATATTATATATATAGTATATATATATATATATAAGGTTATATATATATATATTATATATATTGTGTGTATTAAGTTGAGGGTTTTTAGTACATTAAATGTATTTAAGGGGAAAAAAATTAGAAATTTTTATCACATCAACCAAAAAAAAGTGACTACTTAAAATCCTTTCAAACATAGATTCAACCCATGTCGTTAAATTCCCTTCAACAAATTGACGAAACGTTAAACCCGATCACTTAAAAAAAAATCGGTAACACAATCGAGCACAGATAAACTATTAAAAAAAAAAAAAAAAATTTAATTAACACAAACACACACACAAGCCCCCATCCTCCCCCTCCGCCCCCCCAATAATAAAAAAAATGGAAAATTTCACTAATATGATGCTGAGATTTCGTTAATAAAAATGTTACGACGATATCATATTTCATTTCGCGGGAAATCGAACCGTAAAGTGGGGCCATATTTTCGACCATAATGACCGCCATAAAAATACGCAATCAACATCAAATCAATAACCGTTAAATGGAAATCCCCAATTATATATATATATATATATATATATATATATGATATATATATATATAGTAGTATATATATATATATATATATATATATATATAGTATATAGTATATATATATATATATATATATATA
Organism: Trachelipus rathkii; assembly: GCA_015478945.1. Taxonomy (NCBI): domain Eukaryota; kingdom Metazoa; phylum Arthropoda; class Malacostraca; order Isopoda; family Trachelipodidae; genus Trachelipus; species Trachelipus rathkii. Next base: position 25,107 of record JABUQX010096001.1, on the reverse strand, counting down.
TATAGGTAAGATGAAACAAATACGTTCTTCTTACCATTTGATTGAAAGAAACAAACAAACAGAGAGAGAGAGAGAGAGAGAGAGAGAGAGAGAGAGAGAGAGAGAGAGAGAGAGAGAGAGAGAGAGAGAGAGAGAGAGAGAGAGAGAGAGAGAGAGAGAGAGAGAGAGAGAGAGAGAGAGAGAGAGAGAGAATAATAATGTATTTGAATATGTATTTATTTTTAAAGTGAAGAGGTATCAGCTGTTCGCATCCTTCCTTTTTATCCAGGACGACTAACGGTGGACAGATGTAGAAGAGGAGAAACAATTCTTTCAACGCTTTCTTCTTCCTTTTCCAACTTTAAATATTTTACACTCACAAGAAGAAGACAGGACAAAAAATCGCACCTTTTATAGCCTGCCTTTCTTTTTCATTATATATATATATATATATATATATATATATATATATATAAAATGAAAAGAATCGTGAGAAAACGATATGTTATATATATATATATATATATATATATATATATATATATATATATATATATATATATATATATATATATAAATAAATATAAAGAAAAATAAATTTATATATATATATATAAATATATATATATATATATATATATATATATATATATATATATATATATATATATATATATATATATATATAAAATGAAAAGAATCGTGGAGAAAACGAAATGTTAATGGCCAACCGAACCGGTTTTTGTCTTTTAAATACGAATGAAAACACACACACGCGCGGCGAGAAGGCAAAGAAAAAAGATAAAAGAAGAGAACAAAAATAGGAATCTATTTTTTTAAGCTTTCATATCAATTTTTCTGTCTGTCTGTCTTTCCAAAGCTGTAAATAATTTTTAAAAAACATGTCAGGTGTTTTATATATATATATATATATATATATATATATATATATATATATATATATATATAAATATATATATAGCAGCATATATATATATATATATATAGAGTATAGTTATAAATATATAAGAGAGTAGCAGTATATATAAATATATAAATATATAATAATTGTTATGATGAAAAAAAAAAAAAAAAGACAATAAATCTTAATAAAGGGTTAATCCTGAAGAAGGAGACTGAAGAAAGCTCAAAATCGTGCCGCCATTCCCCCACCCCCCACCCCCCACCCTCACTCGTCTCAACTCTACAACAAAATCTCTCTCGCTATTCCCCCTTTCTACAATCTCTATTACACATCGTTTTAAGACGAACTTACGACTCCTTAGACATTTTTTCATAGTTTTTCTTTCTCTCCCCCCCTTTTTTTTTCCTCTTTTTTCAAATTTTATACATATATATATATGTCATATATATATATATTATATATGTATATATATGTTATTTTTACATATATATATAGTATATATATATATATATATATATATATATATATATATATATATATATATATATATGCTTGAATATATTACTGGAATGAGGACCTTGATGATAACATTTCTTTACTCTGTAAAACTTTACGATCGGCTGCTACTGCTAAAGAGAATGAAGCCTCATGTCATTTGCTTGTCATGTAGACATAGTTCTTTAAAGTAATGAGTATATAAAAACATTTTAGGAAGAAGTTTTTGATTAACTACACGGTACACACATACACACATAGACGCACGCACACACAAACACACACATATATATATATATATATATATATATAGAGTAAAGAGTATATATATATATAAGTATATATATATATATATATATATAGTTATATATATATATATATATATATATACTAAGATATATATATATATATATATATATATATATATATATATATTATACTCATCACAGTCTCCCAAAATACTGCGGGGTGGTGCCAGATGCAAATGGGGAATGTTGCTCGCTTATTTGCATTGTTCCAGGTTGTTCAATTAATTGTAACCCATGACAGAACTTTTCATGAACTATTTTTCTCCAAGTGATCGGATCACGAGTTAATCTATTCTCTTCATCCATACTAATCCCCTCTGCTGTTAATAGCTCTTTACTCCATCAACCCACCTCCATTTGGGTTTGCTCCTTCTCCTATTGCCTTGGACCTAAAAACCTTCTTAGCCTATCTATTATTTATCATTCAATCTAAGCACGTATCCATACCATCTAAGTACCCCTTGATTTGCTCTTTCTATCAGACATTTCTCCTATCGGTACATATCCTTTATCTTTACATTTCTAATTATATCTATTCTCTTTACTCCATAAATATCTCGTAAACTTTTCATTTCCAAAACCTCGAATTTTTTTTTTTTTTTTTTTCATTTTAGTGTTTAATGCCCAGGTCTCACATCCATACAGACAGATGGACCAAATATACTCTCAAACAATTTAATTTTTGCCTTGCTTGTTAAATTTCCCTTTTTCCATAATTCACTAAGAATACTTAATACTCTTTCACCCTAAGAAACCCTATAGTCAATCTCTTCTTTCATGTATCCGAAAGCCCCAATATTTATTCCTAAGTATATAAAGACTGTATGTAGTCTCTGCTAGGTTTCCCCATTCATATCCAACCCAGGTTGAGAATCATTTCTTTTGAGTTTTATACTAATG
>JABUQX010096001.1:12500-17500 GCA_015478945.1 Trachelipus rathkii | reverse complement strand
TATAGAGAGAGAGAGAGAGAGAGAGAGAGAGAGAGAGAGAATTAAAATTTCTATTGTCGACTTTGTTTGAGAACAGAAAACAGTCACAAGGGAAGCTAACAAATTATTATTTTTAACAAACTCAAATAAATCCTTTGGTATTAAAGATTTCACTTTGTTCTAGAAACTAGACTACAAATCACAGTGTGATTATCTATTTTTATAAAATAAAAAAGATAGTCTTTAAATATATATATATTTATATATATATATATATATATATATATATATATATATATATATATATATATATATATATATATAATATATATAGGTCTATATATTACAAGTGTACTGAATTCCGGCCGAAACTGGAATTACTAACTTTTGAGAAAAAAATTTTGCTGGAGAGGATTTATTTTACATGTAACCCATGGCCCGCCTTTATCAAAATATAAAAAGTAGATTAGTGTAAGGTTCATTCATACACAGTGTATTACATAACTACAGTATTATTTAAATAAAGTTTGCTTCAAATAATACCTCAAAATATAGGATAATAAGATATTCTTGTTAAATTCAAATTTAATTTCCAAAATTTTATATATATATAGAGCAGCAGAGAAAGAGCAGTATATATGTTATGCAGGAGTGGCTATGCTAAGGCTATATATAGTATAGCATATATATATATATATATATATATATTATATATATATATATATATATATATATATATATATATTAAATCGCTTACTGTTCTTTGAGAAACTAAGGCATCTTTAATTACAAATTAAAGTTTATGAATAAAACAAGAGAAACTTGTGTATCCTGCTAAATCAATTCCAAGTTTCATTTATATGTTCCATCTCGAAGGATCAAACGGATTTTTTTTAGGAGGAATTTCCCAATTATTCGTCATACTTTCAAAACTCATAGCGATGTCAATTCCAGAATGGGAACCTGGGAAAGACTTGCAATGGAGTACACAGTCCATTTTTTCAAACTCGCTGATAAGCCAGTGAGCATTTAAAGAAATAAATGACTCATTTGAATATTTAGCTGTCCATATATTTGTAGAAAATGATATCTGATCAGCCTTAGATAACTTCTCGAATACTGTTGATCTCAATTTGCTGTATGAAGTTGGTAACATCTTTCTACAAACAAATTCTACTACGGATAAGATATTTTGGTTGAAGATGGGCAATAATTTCTATGAATCCCTGCTCTTCAGTGAATGTGAAAGCTGGTTATTCATTGCAATAAAATTCATTATTTGTGATTTGGGGTCATTGATAAGCCAAATCTTTTTTATGGGGAGAAACTTTCCTCAAGACTCACTTGTTTCATTCACGACTTGGATCTTTCGCTCATTTGGGGTTTCCTCTGTTCTTGAAAATACAGGACTCTCCCTTTTACTATCCAAATTTTTGACTTCCAGATATTCTCTTCGGTGATGATTTTCCAAATGTTTATGAAGTGGCGTTGTACTAAATGTTTTTGGTGTACTACCTCGTTTTATTTTTCTGTGGCATATTTTACACTCTATTATAGATTTTGTAACATCATTAATAATAAAAAATCTTTTACGAATTATGGCATTTTAAAACAATTTTGTGAGGTTATTATTATGACAAATCTGCAATCAATTAATGAATAAAATCTTTATCAAAATCTGTTAATATATATATATATATATATATATTATATATATATTACTTATATATTATTATCTGTATTATATATTATTATTATTGGTTGCATATATATATATACATATTATATATATATATATATATTGGTTGGTTGATAGTTATATAAATTATATATGTATATATATTGATATATTATTATTATTATTATTTGTATATTATTATTATTATTATTATTATTGTTATATTTGTTGTTATATATTATTATATAAATACATAAATATACATATATATATTGTTGTTATTATGTTATTATATTATATATACATATATACTATATACATAGTTAGAAGAAGATAGAATAGTTAAATATACATATATATATATACATATACATGGTGTTATGTTGCTATTGGATATATATATATATATTTACATTGCTAAACAAGTTTGCATGCTCGCATAGAATTTTCTTTTTTAACATTTTTTTATAGTTAAAGGAATGTTCATAAGAAATCCGGATCCGGCCGAACTGAAAATTTAGTTCCGGTATGACCCCCTAATATATATATATATATATATATATATATATATATATATATATATATATATATATATATATATATATATATATATATATATATAGTAGTTATATATATATATATATATATATATATATATTATTATATATAGTATATATATATATATATATATATATATATATAAATTCCTTTGGCAGCATGATGCTTATTTACTTACTAATAATAATAATAATAATAATAATAATAATAATACATAAATAATAATAATAATAATAATAATAATAATAATAATAATAATAATAATAAATAGAAATAAAACAATAATAATAAAAATAAAATAATAATAATAATAATAATAATAATAATAATAATAATAATAATAATAATAATAATAATAATAATAATAATAATAATAATAATAATAATAATAATAATAATAATAGTTCAAAAAGTTACTCCTCGTACAAAATGATATTAAAGCACAAACTCTTACAGCACACAAGACAGACGGACACAAAAGCACTTTCCATCAAGCAAGAATTAAAAAAAAAAAAAAAAAAAAAAAATAGAAAAAATGTGAAAAATAAAAATAAAATAAAATTTAATAATTCGAGAAAGAAATGTGAATAAATTCCCTTAATATTCCTAACCAAAATTTTAATAAGAATGGAATTTATATTCGATATACTGGAACGAATACATTGCATCCTATCTACATTCAGAAGGTCATATATATATATATATATATATATATATATATACAGTATATAGTATATATATATATATATATATATATATATATTCTATTTTATATATATATATATATATAGATACCTATATATGAAGGTAAGTGATATATATATATATATAGCATATATATATATATATATATAGTATATAGTAATAATATATATATGTTATATATATATATATATATATATATATATATAAAGTATATATAAATATATATATATATATATATATATAGTTTTATATATATATATACAGAAGGCAGCGGCAGGCAGCGGGAGTTGAAAGAAGTCATTTAATTTGGACATTTTGGTTACATATATCTATATATATATATGCTATTATATATATATGTATGCATATATATATATTATTTTTTTTATATATATAGTTATGTTGAGTATATATATACTTCCTATGCTATTACATATGCTATTATATATATATATATATATATATATTATATATGAGAAAAGAAGTTATATATATATATATATATATATATATATATATATATATATATATTTCATCCAATATAAATATATATTATTATATATATTATATATATATATATATATATATATATATTATATAAATATATATATATATATATATATATATATATATATATATATATATATATATATATATATATATTCGAAGGGAAAAGTTTCGAAGGTGAGGGGTTGAGGAGGGAGGAGGGAATTTTACACGGCACCAATATATATATATATATATATATATATATATATATATATATATATATATATATATATATATATAGTATATATATATATGTTATATATATATATATATATATATATATATATATATATATATATAAATTTTACCTAAGGCATTGAATTTAAAAACAAAGATTTTAAAAGTATATTTAAAATTTTTGTAGGAATCTTAACCCCACCATACGCCTGTAATTATTATTATTATTATTATTATTATTATTACATATTATTATTATTATTATATATATAGAGTATATACAGAAGAAGGCAGTAGCAGTATATATATATATATATATATATATATATATATATATATATATATATATATATATATATATATATATTTAAATTTGCAAAACTATTCTCAATGAACCAATTGAAAAATTAACGCTATCCCATAACAAAACAATATATTTGCTGATTTACCTCTCTGCTTTCCCATTAAAAAAATAAATAAATAAATAAATAAAAAATAAAATCAATCTCTTTAGTTTCAAAAACATAAAATCATTTGAAAATAAATTCCCTTTAAAAGAATGACGCGTTATGAAAATGGAAATAAATAAAGTAAAATAGTTTTTTTTTTTTTTTTTTTTAACTTCGGAATGAAAATAGACGTAAAGTATATAAACAGGGGGGCGAAATTCACACACTAGGAAGCAGGCACAAGCGTACTAGCGCATACATACATACATACTTACATAAATACAGGCGAACGCGCGTGAATAAATAAGGCGGCAAAGAAGATCAAATTATGCAGCGAGTGAGAGGCTGGAATGAAAATTTTCGAGAACGGGGAAAAAAAGGAATCTATCTCACGGTCGTAGTTGTCGGGGATTCCAGCGAAATGTCTGAGGGAGCCCATCCCTCTGTGGTGGAGCGTTGAGCAAACATCGCCTAAATCATATTGACTAGGAGGGGGGAGGGGGGGAGGGAGGAAGAGGGGAGAAAGTCTGAGTTACGGGGGAATAAAAAAAAAAAATGACTGCAACATATATGAAAGCTAAATCTATATATATAAAAAAATAACGTGTGGAAACCAATATTTTGTTTATTATCATTATTATAAGATGTTGCTATATAAACTGAGGTAATAAAAGATCCCCTTTGTGGATAACGCATTTAAATCTTTTTCTTTTTTTTTTTTTTTAATATTTGTGAGTGCTGATCTTCATGTCTCCCCAGAAATTAAAGTTAATGACTCTTTAAATGTCATAATAAAGAACACTGAAGTAACTAAATTCATTTGATTACCGATTCCTTCTTAACAATGAAGATTTATAACGTCCTACAAATTTTTATATAGCTATATATATATACAGCAAAGGAGA
>JABUQX010096000.1:10000-17500 GCA_015478945.1 Trachelipus rathkii | reverse complement strand
ATTAAATATTTGTATAATAATACAATATTTTTGTTAAAATATATGTTTATAAGGATGTAGAGTTCGACTAAGGTTGTTTGAGACTCCCTCATGAGCAAGAAGGTAGCGTCATCAGGCTCCTGTTCGATGCGGGAGGCGCGCCCGCAGGCGCGCCAGCCAGTGCAATCCGCCGCGAAACGCGCGCGTCGCCGCGCCCGCTGCGCGATGCCGGACGACGTGCGCGAGCCCCAAGGTGCGACCGACAACGGAGGGTGCGTGCGCGCACCCCTCGCGTGATCGCATTACGATCTGTACGAGAATTGCAAATCGTAGTTCTGTTTTCAACTTAATTTTTTTATTTTATTTTTAACTTTTCAGTTCATAACGATATATTGATCTATCGATTCAAGTCATATTTTCTATTAAAATTGTTATGTTTCTTTCGGAAAAAAGCGGGGAAAAGAAAACAGGTTTTTATTTTAAAGCCCTTTATAACATAAGAGCAAACTACATAATCGTTAACATATAAATTTTAGCATCAAATATATTTACAATTTATTAAAAGAAACATTATTTAAAAAAACATTTAATAAAATAAATGCAGTATTACACCACATAATTAGACCCAGATAGGTTGGAGAGGAAAACAATAAAGGGTCTTAACATATTTGAACCATTGTATATTTTTAAAAAAGATTTAACATAATGGATTACTAAACATAAAATCTAAATGCAGAGAGTCAAGATAAACAACATTATTTTTATTCTTATACACAGCTATCCAATGTCCATTGCTTGAAACATCTCGGGGAGAAGTGTTGAAGATAAGACCAGAGTCGGTATCCAATTTCACAGAACAGAGATATATATATATATATATATATATATTATATATATTATATATATATATAATATAATATATATTATATATATATATATATATATATATATATATATATATATATATATATATATATATATATATATATATATATATATATATATATTTAGCAAGAATGAGGTTTAACATTTAACATACACTGTGTGCACTCGATGTATTGTTCTAAACTTCTTAGGCCTTGGTTCGTGACATATGTGTAAATATCACGTGCCGAATTTTTTCAAAGATTGTTCGTGTATCCTGAATTGTTTCATTTCTTTGTCATAAAGATAGGTGAATTTTTCAAGATCGATAGCATCAATAACTCCGGGATCCTGTGATTCGATCACATTGTGTTCGTCATATATTGTGTAGAGTATACCATGTGACAAATTAATGAGTTCGTCCAGTAAATCAACTTCAACCATACGTTTAGATATTTCTTCTTGCATTTTGATAAATGCTGTAATATTTTCTTTTCCATTTATACAAACACCGTGTGAAGTGGGGCGGAAAATTCCAGTCAAGTTAGGTCTCCACCAGTTACGTAAATCGATGGATTCAATATTGTTATGTAGGGAAAAAACAAGAGTTAACCTTTTTGAATCATCTTCTTCGCCGCCTTTGATCGCAACACCCCAGGAATTTGTCACAGATGATGAAATGTACTTTTCATTTATCCATGTATTAACTTCATCAAATACACGACTTAATTCTTCACATGATAGGAATAAAGGTCTGTTAGGTGGATGAGAGGAATCAGTGCAAGTAAAGTAACGCTCGCCAGTCGACTTGCGGTGGAAAGTTAAATTTACAATATTTTTAGGATGAGATACCTTCCACACTATAATATCGTTTACAAATTTATTATTCACAAGAGAAACCATGTTTATAGTTTAATGTCGGACCTTCAACTAATGCTGAGCTTCAGCTATCCCTCTTTTAAGAAGAATGTAATCCTCTCTCACACAATAACAAAAGATGATGCAACAAACCTGTTTATACATCGCTAACCCTAAAACGGTAGCCTTAACAAGATTGAGAGGGCGTGGCTTATAACTATTGCGTAATTTTTTTTTTTTTTTTTAATCCTAATGATTGTTCTCTTGTAATGTAACACTGGGGTCTACATATTTTTATCCCATTCTTATCTTATTTTTCATAATTTCTTACATTGGCTAGTTGTTTTTATTTCGTTTCTGAATAACCCTAAAGATGAATGTATTGATTTAGGGTATGTAAAAACGTTACAAATTTAGTAAAAAATTTGACTTAAATCAATAGATCAATAGATCACAAGTTGATAGGTGGGTAGCTGGATGGTGGCTGGATTGGAGTTGTGATCTATTGATCTATTGATCTAATGAGTTAACAAACCATTTATAACATAAATGCAAACCTTTTCTTATTCATTAGTGATCAGGTATCAATCTAGAATGGACGTTGGTAAATTTATGTTCCCGGGCTCCTGCTACTTGTCTTGTGTCTGGTCCTACAGGTTGCGGGAAAACCTTTCTGTTATTAAACATTTTAAAAGAGGTCGAGATTTTCGAGCAAAAGCCTGTTAAAATCATATGGTGTTACAGTGTTTACCAAGAAAAGTTTAAAGACTACAAAGATGTAATCGAATTTCATGAAGGGTTATATGATATAAAAGCTCTTCAATGTTTACCAGGACATAAAATTATAATCCTTGATGATTTGATGCATAAATTGAATGAGGCTATAGCCGAAACTTTCACAGTTTACTCGCATCATTTAAACATCACAGTATTTTTTATAACACAGAATATCTTTCATCAGAATAAGTACATGAGGGATGTGTCTTTAAACACTAGTATTTAATCTTGTTTGGACAAAGAAGGGATATGAGTCAGGTCAATGTTGTGGCTACCCAAATGTTCCCTACTCAACGTAAAGAGTTCTTAAAAGTATATAAAGAAGTTACATCTATACCTCATGGTTATTTACTCTGTGAGCTTCATCCTAAGAACACGCATAGAGTGTTACTGCGTACAAATATCTTACCCTCCGAGATTGAGACAGTATACATACCTGAATAATGAGTACTCTAGTAGCAGATTATTTACCTCTTATGAGAAAATTTAAAACCCTGAAACTTTCTGAAAAACGTAAACTGGTCTGTGAAGATGAAAAATTTATACAATGTATAGCTGAAGTATGCCTAAATCTTATAAAAGGAAATGTTCCTTTAAAAAGAGCTCAGAAGGTGAAGTTACGCCGTCACAGAAACATCATTAAAAAACTTGCGGGTAACGCAAGAAAGCTTAAAAATAAAAAGAAGCTATTACAGAAGGGTGGTGGTGTGTTTCTACCTTTACTCTTTTCCGTTATAGCCCCTTTGATAACCAAGTGGCTTGCTCAATGATGAAGAAGGTTGCGGTTTTACCCTACAGCGATTATGAGAAGCTGAAATATAACACAAAGAACCTTACCTCTTACAACACATCAACAACAACAACAACAACAACAACCAAACAACAGCAACAACAACAAACAGCACAACAGCGCAACAACAACAACCGAAACGACAGCAACAGCAACAACACAACAACAACACAACAACAGTTCGCTGAACAGCCTCAATCAGACATTCAGCAGCATCAGATCGGATATAATCCTTATTTCACCCAATTTGATTCAAACAAACAGCCCTTGAGTTATATACGCATCCTCAAGTGAACAGATAAATAATGATGAGGAAGGAAACTGCAACAAATATTAAAGCTCCAATGTATAACATTTATGAAAAAGAAGCCTATATCAAAATGCTATACAAAAATTAGTTGATTTAAAAGTTTTATTAAAATCACCCAAGGAAGATACAGCTCTAACTGCGGATACTAAACCCGTGGTGAAAAGAGAAGCTAATTTTAGACATATACTCCAGGAAAGCTTACCAGTAAGGAGTAAGAAAACGGGTATAGCTCTATATAATATTTTAAAAGATCAGATTACATGGGATGATCTCGGTCAAATCATTATTGATGGAGAAACAATACTTGGCTCGAATATTGTTGACTTGATATCTGATCTCTCCCGTGAATGGAAGAAGGCTCCAGTGACAGGATGGAACAGGATCAAACAAGAACTTCAGACTATTAATTTTCCAAGAAGTTTAATCATGAATAAACAGAGATTAGCGGATCTGGATAATATTCCATTGACGCCTAGACCTGATGCAAGTCCTGCAGGTACTTCTTTTGCATCGGATAGATCAAAGTTGATAAATAGAGGTACATTACGTTCAAGAGCGAGCCGAATAAGAAAAAATCCATACAAAGTATCAAAATGGATTAGCATCTGATTATTTATTATGATTTTTTTATATGTTTGTATTATTTTTAATATATATATATATATATATATATATATATATATATATATATATATATATATATATATATATATATATATATATATATATATATATATATATATATATATATATATATATATATATATTCTATGTTATCTTTCTGTATACACTTGCTATGTTTTTAGACTTGTAATTTAAAATAGTTAATATTATTTTGTAATTAAAAATAAAATACTTCATATATACATCTGATTTTTTATATAACCTTTCAGTATAAATGAATAAAATTTTTATTGTTAATGTCATTGTGAATCATGGAAGCCAAGGAAGCGGTCGATAAATATTACTTTGATGTGAAACAGCCATACAGTTACGGGGGGTTTTCAAGGTTTGCTTCAAAGTTTCCTCAAATTAGTAAAAAAGAATTGAAAAAATATTTAGAAGGTGAGGATGCTTTTACCCTTCATAAACCTATACGAAAAAAATTTCCTACACGGAAAACTATAGCTCCCCATTTAGATAGCGTATGGCAATTAGATTTGACCGATATGATAAAATATAAATCTTACAATGAGGGGTATCGATATATTCTTTTTGTGATAGATGTATATTCCAGATACTTATGGTTAAGGGTTTTAAAAGATAAAAAAATCAAAGACAGTTGCTACAGCAGTCAGAGAAATTATAAATAAGGATAACAGATATCCCAAAATGATATGGACAGATAAGGGTACAGAATTTTTAGGTAAAGAGTTTCAAGAAATAGTTACCGAGTATGATATAGGGTATTACAACACATTTTCAGTTAATAAAGCCGCAATAGTTGAAAGAGTACAAAGAACTATAAAAGAAAGAATGCATAGGTATTTCACGAAGATGAATACATTTAAATATTTCGATATACTACAAGACCTGGCTTACTCCTATAACCGGTCTCATCATAGAACACTTAAGAATACCCCTATAGAGATGGTAAAGATAAAACCGTTTGTACCTATCAACCCAAAGGGAAAAATAAAAGATAACACAGGCATTAAAGTAGGAGACTATGTAAGAGTATCCAGAACTGATGAAAATTTCAGAAAAGGGTATGAAGCAGGATGGTCGAGAGAGGTTTTTAAAGTAGATACTATCAGAGAATTCCCTAGAGACAGGTTAAAATTATACTATCTAGAGGATTTAGACGGAGAAAAAATAAAAGGTGGATTCTATAAACAAGAAATACAGAAAATACAATTTGATCCTAAGAGTCATGAGTATAAAATAGAAAAAATAGTAGGATCTAAAGGAAAAGGTAAAAATAAACAGTATCTTGTCAAATGGGTAGGTTACCCAATGAAGTTTAACACAGTTATATAAATGCTAGTTGAAAATTAAGAAACATTGATCAGTTTACTTTGTGAACATGGAGAGTGAAGATCATTTCTATTTAACGCTGCCCTCATCGGCTTCTATGGATCTACATCCTGCTAATAAAATATCAGCCTAATACAACTTCCAATTATTGAACCCTATTAACTTTGATCGAGAAATGTATTGAAGGCAGGATAAGTGACAATGATAACTGGATGCCAAATATAGAGAATAGGCCCTAATCATATTTGGCTTTTACGATATTTTAGAATGTTGAATAATGTTAAAAATGTAATTAAAAATTAAACGAATAATATGGCTGTACATCAAACGAGGCAAGAAGAATATTCTTTTGAAAATATTTTAATAAACCGCGGTTTTCTAAAATGTGTTCCCGATGTTTTTTTTATATTTAAAAAAAAAATTTGAAGCAGGTCAGTTATGTAAAGATTTAGTGTTTCTTGTTAATAAAACCGTTAACGAAGATAACGTGTTAATCACCTTAAAATCTCAAGCTCAAGTAAACCTGAACGATAAAAGTTTATTTATGTTCAGTCCTTCAGGATGGTTTCGTAATTGTCATTACTCATATGTAAACAAAACATCGAGAAATAATATCAAACCCTCTCTAAAGGATCTAATGCGTTATATACCAACGATGGAAGAGTATGTCACAAAAAATGACACCGAGAGTTCATTACATTTTGTATGCATGCCTTCTAAGATGTTTCAAGATCCTGGTATGGCCTATGTTTATACAGATATTGTAGACCATCAGTACGTAGGGAATACTAAAGCCTCTTTGTTAAGAGTAGTTCATTTTCCTAAAGGAAAAAGAGTTATAAGTTTTCCTAATGTTCACTACTTACCATTGAGTAAGACCCAACTGAGTTCGATTCGTATTTATATAAGAGATGTAGAAGGTAATCCATACCCATTCACGACTGGAACAGCAGTGTGTAAAGTACATATAAGAAGGAAGCTCCGTTAAATAATAATAATAATAATAATGGAAAGAGAACGAGTCTTCAGGGGTTCAAGAATGCAGAGAGGGTATGGTTTAGGTGGATTTTTTGCTTCGTTGTTCAGACGTGCTATCCCTTTGTTTAAATCAGGAGGCAAATACCTCGCTAAAAAAGCAGCTAGGACAGGTATAGATACTTTCCAGGATATCATGGGCGGTATCGACCCTCGAACAGCTGTAAAACGTCGATTAGCCGATGCTTCTGATGAAATGTTAGATGATGTTAAACGAAAAATACGACGTAAGATGACTGGTCAAGGTGTAAGTCATCGTAAAAAACCTATAAAGAGGAATAGGAAAGGACCATTAAAGAAAAAGTGTATTGATGTGTTTGCCCTTTAATAATGATGCTGAATGGCAACTATTTCACATAAACAGTGACAACCTGTAACTATTTTGTATATAAAGAATGTTTAAACAGATCTCTCATCATTATACGTCTGAGGATTGTACCAGCAAGATGCATTTCCTTCATCCCTCCAGCCCAGACTGTTGTAAGAGTGAATTGGATCTCTTCTCTGTGAACCCTACACAGATTAGTGTGAGTGAATCCAACTTTATTAGTATTAATCCCGTTCACTCAATCACAAATACAGATGTACCTCTCGATTTCAATATTCCTGGCACTTCTGATCAATATCTTGACCCTTCGAATGTGTTTTTATATCTAAAGACTAAGTTAGTAAACGAAGATGGTTCAGATCTCACAGGAAGCGATCACATAGTATCCACCGAAACAAATTTCCTGTATACGTGTTTTAATCAACTTGAGGTATTTTTAAATGAAACATCTCTAGGAGCATCAGCTGCAAGTTACCCTTATCGAAGTTATATTGAAACTTTATTAAATTATTCTCAAGATGCAAAGGAGTCTCATCTACAATCATGTGGATATTACAATTTAAAAGATGTAGAGAACCACAG
>JABUQX010096000.1:0-2500 GCA_015478945.1 Trachelipus rathkii | reverse complement strand
ATCCAATTTCACAGAACAGAGTTCATTGCATGCGAATACGCCTAAAAATCTTCTTTCGTTTCCGAAGGCATTTAATATTTCTTCTTCATTCATCATTAATAATTCAAGATTATATTTCGTGTTCTGTCAATCTCGATGATTTGAGGATGTTCCAGATACACCAGAACTGAGATTGAGGATGTCAAACTTTGTCCAAATTTGAGACTCAACCCTAAAGTTCCTTTTCTTAGGATATTGAGATGATAAGCATTACAAGCTGAAAGATCAGCAGTGAGATCATATGCATATAAATTACTGTTTTCAGCATAATTCTTGAGATCAACACCCGTACCGTTATCGCTGCATGATACCGTATTAGCAAACAAATCGTAAAAAGGCCGTGAGCATTGGGAATGTGAGTCTTCATATATCATCTCATAATCACGACCGTAAGGTTGACCATTCACATGTAAACTGACCCCTCTAAGTCCGAAATGGGTAAATTTAAAGGGGGACTTTCCATAGTTTCCAGAATATGCGTCGTGTTCTACAATTCCTATTATTACCTTCTGAGGTAAGCTCCCATTGACTATGTTAGGTATATTAATGCTCGATAATCCCTGGGTAAAGTTAAAAATTTTAGTTTCAATTCTCTTGATTGGATATTTCGCTGTATCAGTCAAAAGAGATTTCTCTATTTCCATATGTTTAATGGGAGATAATTTCACTTTACGTACATAAAGATATGCGTCCAGTAATTTAAAGATAGGCTTTGGAGCCGTAGTTGTTGCTAAAAGAGCACTTTTAACATTAAGAGCAAATTCAGGTGTAGATCTAGTTAACCTGATACGAGTGTCCACTGATGGTAGAATAAGTCTTTCCTGAGAGAATATATCACCATTTATCCGTCCATAATATTCATAGGTGTTATTTTTAGATTTACCAGCATGGGTTCTGTGGTTCTCCACATCTTTTAAATTGTAATATCCACACGATTGTAGATGAGACTCCTTTGCATCTTGAGAATAATTTAATAAAGTTTCAATATAACTTCGATAAGGGTAACTTGCAGCTGATGCTCCTAGAGATGTTTCATTTAAAAATACCTCAAGTTGATTAAAACACGTATACAGGAAATTTGTTTCGGTGGATACTATGTGATCGCTTCCTGTGAGATCTGAACCATCTTCGTTTACTAACTTAGTCTTTAGATATAAAAACACATTCGAAGGGTCAAGATATTGATCAGAAGTGCCAGGAATATTGAAATCGAGAGGTACATCTGTATTTGTGATTGAGTGAACGGGATTAATACTAATAAAGTTGGATTCACTCACACTAATCTGTGTAGGGTTCACAGAGAAGAGATCCAATTCACTCTTACAACAGTCTGGGCTGGAGGGATGAAGGAAATGCATCTTGCTGGTACAATCCTCAGACGTATAATGATGAGAGATCTGTTTAAACATTCTTTATATACAAAATAGTTACAGGTTGTCACTGTTTATGTGAAATAGTTGCCATTCAGCATCATTATTAAAGGGCAAACACATCAATACACTTTTTCTTTAGTGGTCCTTTCCTATTCCTCTTTATAGGTTTTTTACGGCGACCTACACCTTGACCAGTCATCTTACGTCGTATTTTTCGTTTAACATCATCTAACATTTCATCAGAAGCATCGGCTAATCGACGTTTTACAGCTGTTCGAGGGTCGATACCGCCCATGATATCCTGGAAAGTATCTATACCTGTCCTAGCTGCTTTTTTAACGAGGTATTTGCCTCCTGATTTAAACAAAGGGATAGCACGTCTGAACAACGAAGCAAAAAATCCACCTAAACCATACCCTCTCTGCATTCTTGAACCCCTGAAGATTAGTTATCTATTATTATTATTATTATTATTATTTAACGGAGCTTCCTTCTTATATGTACTTTACACACTGCTGTTCCAGTCGTGAATGGGTATGGATTACCTTCTACATCTCTTATATAAATACGAATCGAACTCAGTTGGGTCTTACTCAAGGGTAAGTAGTGAACATTAGGAAAACTTATAACTCTTTTACCTTTAGGAAAATGAACTACTCTTAACAAAGAGGCTTTAGTATTCCCTACATACTGATGGTCTATAATATCTGTATAAACATAGGCCATACCAGGATCTTGAAACATCTTAGAAGGCATGCATACAAAATGTAATGAACTCTCGGTGTCATTTTTTGTGACATACTCTTCCATCGTTGGTATATAACGCATTAGATCCTTTAGAGAGGGTTTGATATTATTTCTCGATGTTTTGTTTACATATGAGTAATGACAATTACGAAACCAACCTGAAGGACTGAACATAAATAAACTTTTATCGTTCAGGTTTACTTGAGCTTGAGATTTTAAGGTGATTAACACGTTATCTTCGTTAACGGATTTATTAACAAGAAACACTAAATCTTTACATAACTGACCTGCTTCAAATTTTTTGTTTAAATCTAGGAACACATCGGTAACCGATTTATAGA
>JABUQX010095999.1:0-15000 GCA_015478945.1 Trachelipus rathkii | reverse complement strand
GAAAGCTTTTGATTCAGTGCCTAGAGAGAGAGAATGTTGAGTGCTGGAGAGAAAATATGCAGTGGGTAGAAAGTTGAGAGGAGTTCTGAAGAGTTTGTATAGGAATAGTAAACGTAATGTAAAATCAGAATATGACAATAAGGAATGGTTCGAGGTGAGAACAATGTTAAACAAGAGCGTGTTGCACCAAGTTTGTTTGATCAATCTGGATGAAGTAATAAAGGTGAGAGAGTATATTGGAGATTTGGATGGTGATATTTTGGCATGCTGGAGCGAAGAGGGAGACAGGTTGAGAGAGGTAGTGATATGTTTTGCGAATAGGCTTAAAGAGGCCGGTTTGACTATGAACACAGAAAAGACGGAGATCATGGTGGTCAGTATAGAAGGAGGGAGAGAGAGAGTCGAGAATGGAGGTGGAGGGAACTGAGATAAAGATGGTAGAGAAATGTAAGTTTTTGGAAGAGAGGGAGGAAATGTACAAGAGATCACAAGTAGGAGAGCTTAGTATGGGGAAGCTGAAAGAAAAACAAACGAGTGTGGAGGTGAAAAAGGTGATATTTGAGAGTGTGTTACCGATTTTACTATGTGGGGCAGATATTTGGAGTACAACCACAAAAGAAGATAGTAGAATACAATCGGCAGAGATGTACGTTTTGAAAGCGATAATGAGAAAGACTAGACGAGACAGACAGAAAACGAACCAGATAAGAGAGAGTTGGAGTGAAGGCTATATGAAATATAAGATGAATGCAGCCAGATTGAAGTGGTGAAAGATGGAGAGGATGCAAGAGGGGGGAGCTGCCAAGAAGAGATGGAAATGGAGACCGGAGGGAACGAGACTACGAGGAAGACCAAGAAAGAGATGGGAGAGTTCAATGGAAGACTCATTGAGAAGACATTGAATGTCGTCGAAGCAGGGGCTGAGGCATGAAGGAGCTATGGAGGATAGAGGAAGATGAAGAAGAGTGCTGACCCAGCGGTACAGGTTGACCCTTCCTGGGAGCGGTTGTAAATATACAGTAGTATATATATATATATATTAATATGATAATATATATATAATATATATATATATATATATATATATATATATATATAATATATATATATATATATATATAATATATATATATCACAGGCTTGGTTCAAGTGCATTTTGTCAAGTACAAGTACAAAGTACTCTAGAATTGTTCAAATACAAGTACAAGTTATCTAGATTTGATCAATACAAGTACTATGTAGCAATACAGTACTTTATGAAAACTTGCATATATATATATATATATATATAATATAGATATAATATATAATATATATAATATAGTATATATATATATATATAATATATATATATATATATATATATATATTATATATTATAGATTCCTACATATTATATAATACTTGGGGGCCAGGCCATTGAGTTCTCAGCAATTATGGGATTATGGGATATGAGTAGGTAAATTTGGCCCCCAAGTATTCTTTTTTGGGAAAGTGGATGGCTAAGTGGATAAAGCTCTCGGCTGCCTGTTCACTCAGCGACGGATTCCAGCGTTCGTATCCTGCTGAGGAGAGTAAAATCTCCTGTGAATCATTAATACTTTAAAACAACCGCTAGATCTCATTATAAATATTATTAATATATCTAAGATACTAAGTAGTATATAAAAACTATATAATATATATATATTTATTATTGTTATTATTCATTGCCCCTGGGCCCCTCTTATTTGGGGGTCCATGTCATCTCCAGAAACCCAGCGATCTCCACCGGGGCAAAAAACAAGTCTCTCAGAGAGGAAATTTGATGGGGGGGTAGGGGACAATTAAAAAGGAGGTATCGGTGCTTTCAGCCTCATTTAGGCATCTTCGCAGATGGAGAGGTTGCCTTGGAGTTGCAACCTTGTGCCTGTATTCCTGGAGGTCTGGGTGATGCCCAGATCTCAATCTGGATAGTGAGATTCGCATCTCTCGTGGGAGAGTATTCTGTGTTGCTGATATTTCCGGGGGGCGAGAGTTTATAAGGTGATTTGGTGGGCGATTGTTGAGGTATTGCTGTGTAAAGTATGTGTGAATATGTTTTGAGAGAGATGTGTTGTTTGGAGGGGGGGGGGATGGTTCTGAAGAGTTGGCCATAATAGAGGGCAGTGGAGGAGGGAGGGGATTTTAAACAGTGTATAGTGGGATCTTGTAGGAAGTTATAGCATGGATGGGTAGGGTCGAGAGCCCTGGCATAGAATAGCGTCCCTATCATGTCTAGATTATTCTATGACAATTTTTGGTTCTCATTGAAGATGTTGAATCTGAGTAGTTTTCAGCAGCCTGTGATAGTTCGAAGAGCAGTATTTTGTATTCTTTGTATTTTGTAATTTGATTCTGTTGGCTGATGAGATTAGAGGGTACCAGGGACTGCGAGCATAGGTGATTATGATTCTGCAGAATTGTTTGTATGTAGTTGTCAGTGTGGTTGCTTCATTGCTGAAATTGTGTCGGGATAAAGTTCGTAGGACATTTAGTTTTATATTTGCTGTGTTTATGATGTTTTGGATGTGAGGTGTAAAGGTAAAATGTGTGTCAAATGTTATACCGAGTATTTTAGGTGTTTTGTTTAAGGGGATGATAGAGTTATTTAGAGTTACTTGTGGGTGAAGGGATGATTAGTGTCTGTCTGTGGGGATCAAGGTTATAGATGGTTTCTCGGTAGAAGCCGCCATTCTGTTTGAAGATAACCAGGCTGCTAGGTGATTTAGGCAAATCTGAGTGAGATTTGTGACAATGGCTACTGAGGGGTCTTATACGGTTATAGTTATGTCATCTGCGTAGGTTCTTAGCGTAGAATTTGGATTTTGGAGATATGTGTTTCAGCTGTGAAGAGGGTAAACAGGAATGGAGATATGGCTCCCTGGGGGGAACTCAATTTCTTAGTTTTACTGTTTTAGAGCAATGCATCCGGATATAAAATTAGATAGCCATTATTTGTAATTGTTATGGAAGGGAGAATTTAGAATTTTTGGGATGAGAATGTGTCTAGGTATTGTCGAAGGCTTTACTAATGTCAATCGCCAGGGTTATTGTTCTGTGGGAAGGTGTTCTGTTTTACCCATTTACGATGTTTTGTGTGATATATGTTAGGGCTGTTGAGGTAAAATATATAATTAAAATATATATAAATAATATATAGATATATATAATAAATACTTAATTTATTAAATCTTTTTAAATATTTTCATATTATATATATATATATATTTATTTATTTATTTTATTATGCTTTCACTTTTTCCCGCTTGAGCGGAGTAGTGGTCTACGAGCCCTCCCACGCATCACCTCCCCTCATCTCGCCCTCACCACTCCTCCACCCCCACTCTAATCCCTCCGCCAAACCCTACCCTTTCCTCCCTCATCCCTCCGCTGCCAGCACGCTTTATTCCATCCATTCCACCTCTTCTTGGTCTCCCCTTCCTCTCCTTCCTATCCCCTCCGCCTCCAAAACTCTCCTAACACTCTCTGTTCCTCCATTCTCACCAGATGCACATACCATCTAAACATTCCCTTCTCCGCTCTTCCCACCAACCCATTCCTCCAATCACATCTCTCCCTCACCACCCTATTCCTAATCCCTTCCCTTCTACAACCCACAAACCGCTCTCAGCCTTCATCTCAAATACTTCCAACTTCTTCCTGGACCTGGCATTCAACCCCCACGTTCCACACCCATACAACACCGCTGGTACACCAAATTTTTTCAAACAACTTATCTTTAAACTTTCTGTGATAAATCCCCCCCTTTCCATGATCTCTCTCAACCACTTCAAAGCTCTTCATTCCTTCTCCTACTCTTAGTTCATCTCTCCTCACCCTCCCCCCTTACCCCAAAAATCACCCGGAAGTATCTAAAAATCTTTATTCTTCCAAAACTACACCCCCACTCGAAACCTCTAACCCCTACCCCCTCCTTCTTTCCTCCTCCGCAAATACTAAACACTTTACTCTCCAGGATTATTTTAACCCCTTTGTCCGCACATTCTCTCAAACTCCCTCACCAAAATACCTCAACTCTTCCCCGTTCTCGCCACTAGGGGCAGATCGTCCGCCAAAACAGTATCATGTTCTAACCCTTCACATTCCCATTTGTCAATTCCACCCCCTCCCCTCCCTCACCATTCCGAAACACTCTCCATAAACCAATTGAATAGCCACGGCGACCTTACACACCCCTGCCTCAGTCCTCTCAACCACCCCAGAACATCTCACTCTCCCTCCTAACACTCTCACACACATTCTACTATTCCTATAAAATGCCCTGATACCCTTTACCTAATCTACCCCCCACTCCATTTTCCTCCAACACCCTCCACAATTCACCCTCTTCACTCTAGTCATACGCTTTCTCTAAATCTAAAAACCACCCATATACTTTCCCTTTCCTCTCTATACTTTCCCACAAGCATCTTTAGTGTAAACACTTGGTTCACACACCCTTCCCTCCCTAATTCCTCCTTGTTCTTCCCCATTCTTCCTCCGTTTATCCCATCTCACTCATCTCAATCAGTATTCTCCCATACAATTTCCCTACCACACTTAAAAGACATATACCTCTATAATTTCCCACATTCCATCCTATCCCGTTTCCCCTTAACGGGACCAACAACCAGTCTTTCCCAAATCCTGTGGTGACCCACACCACTCCTCTAACATATTATCATAACCTATACAGCCATTCCTCCACCCCTATACCTCCCTTCTGTAAACATTTCCATTCTCACCCCATCCAGACCTGCGGACCTTCCCTTTTTTTTCCTTTATTCAAAGCCCTAATAATTTCCTCCATTTGTATTTCATCTCCCCTCCTCCCCAAATTCACTCCCCCATTCCTCACCTCTTGCAAATCTTCCTCCCTCCCCCACCCACCTCATTTAATAATCCACTAAAATTACGTTCCCCCCACCGTTTCTTCCTCACCCTAAGTCCTTCCCCTATCACTCCCCCATCTCTCCCTTAATCCTCTCCCCCAACCCCTCCTTCTTCTTCCATTTTTTATTTTACTTCTTTCCAGATCATCTTGCTTCCCTATTCCAAAAATCTTCCGTCACTTTTCTACACCCTTCATCTTTTGCTCTTCTCTTCGCCCTCTCAACCGCCCTCTCTTCCACTCTGACCCTTCTATATTCCTCCCAGCTTTCCTCTCTCCTACTTCCCAACCATTTCACATTAAGCCTCCTTTTTCCCTTTCACCACCTCCTTCACCTCCTCACGCCACCATTCACTCCTTCCTTCTGCTTACACCCACCCTTTTTGTTCCACATACCCTTAGCCTACGTTCACATACTGCGTCTTTAAATCTCATTTCCACTCCCCTCACCTCCCAATTTCCCTCCCTCTCACGGTCTCTCCACCTATGCCTCCAGTACCCCTCCTGAACTCTCTCTTACACACTTCTCCTCCAATTTTTTCCACCTTTATCACTTCTACTCTCCTTTTTCTCCCCTTTCCCTAATCGTCACCTCTCCTCCCACCCTAACCTAATCACACCAAATAGGATCCGATATCCCCCTCCCGGCCCCTCTAAACACATACATCTAGTAATCTCTCTCTATCCTTCCATTTAACACACAAACCAGTAACGCCCTCCCCCCGTTATCTCACTCTTACATGTATACTTATGATTATCACTTTTTTTTAACCAATATTCCCCCCTATCATTCTTCTTTCAACACACAACTCTAACAGACTTCCTCCATTATCATTCCTTTCCCCCTACCCCAAATGGTCCTATTATTCTTCCCACCCCCTCCCTTTCCACTCCTGCATTCAAATCTCCCAATAGACAAATTTTATCATTTTACCCGAAACTTTCCCAACACTCATTCAATTCATTCCAAAATCTTTCTTCTCGCCCTCCCTTCTTCCATTCACTGTGCATAATGCGCATATAAAAAACCCACGATTTCCCCGAATTTCGCTGTACCCACATTATCCTCGAACGTACCTGCTGCACACCCGTACCTTACCCCACACCTCTTTCCTCATAAAACTATTTTCCACCCTCGCCTCCCCCTCACTCTCTCGTCACCCTGATATCATCCCTGTATTTTTCCAAATCTATCTCCGTCTTTCCCTTCAGCTTAGTTTCGTTAACCCTAACACATCCAACCTTTTTCTTCAAGCATTAACCCCACTTCCTCCCCAATCCTCGTTTACCCCTCTCACATTCATACACCCCACCCTTAATTACCTCTCTCCTCCCATCTTTTCCCTTCTTCTAATCGATTTTCACTCTATTTTCACTCTGGCTGCACGTTTTATGGGATTCCCCACCCTAGGCACCTCCCAATACCTACGGCCACCACCCCGCTCACCAAATACACCCACAATACTAACAATAGTAATAAAAAAGGATAAAATGAAAATATAAAACAGTATAAAAATATAAAAGGATAAAACCTATACTCTATCAATTTATATCTATTCACCTCCCTTTCCTCCCTCTCCCCTCCCTCCTCTTTAAAACTTACCCCCCCTACAACTATTAAAAACTTTATTTAATTAATTAAAATTCTTTAAAAATCCCCCACATATACATACATATATTTGCCCATTTAAGTTCCCTCTTCAATAGATTTTCTAATAGTATATTTCAATAATTACTAACAACCTTCGAAATATATCTGCTATAAACTCAACAATAAAACATGATTATATACAAAAATTTTCACCAAAAAAAGCACAAATCAATCTTATAACGACCTCCTTCAACAAATGTATAGCGTACTAACTTTAAAATTTTATTCAACAACAACTGTATTGTCTAAACAAATTGTGCTCCTTTTATTTGAGCAAATAAAAAATACAAAATTTTAACAATCGACAAAAGAACTTACAATTAGTGCATTTACCAAACCGTATTCTAAAATGCAGCTTTTATTTGTTTAAAAATCTTCTCAGGTGATCCAAACACGAAATAACTTACAAAATAATTTCAATTTAAAACTTTATAACTCCACGTGTGATCCTAGTCTCCCATGTTAGATCCAGACTCCGTAATAGTTTTCGAATCGTCCCTTCATCAACCATCAGATGTTCTGGCTCACTCCAGGCCAGTAGCGGAATCTTCCTTTCTCCTGTCTTCCGGCTAACTTCAGCTTAACTCTCCAACTAAATACGAATCGATCTTTGATTCCAATACACGAAGTTAAATCAAGCTATCGAGATATCTGACAGTAGATGCATCAATGGCAATAATTAAAAACAAAAACCTTCTTGTAAATATCAGTTTTAAATTTTTTTTCAATCGTTGATCAAATTTATTTTATATATTTAAAAATATATTCTCAGCTTCAATAATTTTTGAAGAAAAACGGTATAAATATATATATATATATATATATATATATATATATATATATATATATATATATATATATATATAGCCAGGAGCAGATATATATATATATATATATGTTGTTGTTATTATATATTATATATATATATATATATATATATGAGCATATATATATATATATATATTATAATTATATATATATATATATATATATATTATTATTATTATACGTAGCGCCATATCTCCCAAATCTGGGAGGTGGCGTCAGCTGTAGTCCACTTGCTGTGAATCTGCATCTGTTCATGGGAAGATTAAAAAAAAACTGTTGAGGGTTCCCATCCTCAAGCAGCCTTAATAGAGAGTCTACTTTTGAGACTAGATGATTCTGGTGTCAGGGTACAACAAGCCTCTATTATATTATCAATATTCAAGAAGACTGAGCCAATTTTGCGGTCGATAATAATCATTTCTTTTAAAGAACATTTGGTCAAAATTTTGCTGCTTCACATAATAATTTTTTAAAGTTGCAATAAATTGTTTTAATTAATTATTTGTTTTTGATTTATAAATTTATAAATTTCCAGAATTAAAAAAAAAAAACGAGAAGATATTTATTTTCACAAAGTTCGTCTCTCTTGAATGTTGATATTCTTCCCAATCTCAACCATTTTGATTTCTTTCTTTCCTAAATCAAAAGTTCTTTTGGGAGGGTTAAACACTCCTCTTTAGAATTTAAATTCCTTTACTTTCTCCTATTTCGCTTTGTCTCCCTTCTGTTTTCTTCCTATTTCTTCTAGTTTTTGACACATCCTTTCCCAACGACACCAGAATCGTATATATATATATATATGAGAGTATATATATAGCATATTTATATATATATATGTTGTTATATATATATATACTTTCAACCACACATAAAAAATATATATATATATATATATATATATATATATATATATATATATATATATATATATATATATATATATATATATATATATATATATATATATATATATATATATATCTTCTTCTTCATCTTTTTCCCCCAAGATTGGGAGTAAGGTGCGTTACATGCATTGGAAAAGAAAAGCAGTAGTAGAATATGACAAAAGTCGAAAAGAAAAGCTCAGCCTTACTCTGCCTCCCTCTGTGCTTCATTAATTATGAGAACTCTTCTTTGACAGAAAATCCCACCCTTATAGCTTTCCCCACGGGACCGCGACGCATCCTCAATTATGGTAAATCGTCAATGTAAGGGTTCATCCCTTGGCCCTGGTGGGCCACAACCAACCCCCCTCACAAAACCCTGCCATTCACTCCTATATGCACCTTTATTCTCGCCTCTGCCAAACTCACATTTCTATCCTTCAAACATTCGTTTACTGACTCAATCCACTTTTTCTTCGGTCTCCCAGCCGGTCGGTTACCAACACACCTGCCACTCATATTAATCCGCTTAACCAAACTGACTATCTTCCATCCTTCCACATGACCAAAACCATTTCAACATACTTTCATTTATTCTCCTTTACCCCTTTTTTCACACCACAACTTCTCTAATGTTCATTCTCTATTTTATCAATTCTTCTCACACCTAGCATCTCCTAAGATTGTCCACATCTGAACACATGGAACTTTAGATCTATACTTCTTATTCTATAGACCATAGTCTCATTACTATACAATAACACAGGTAGTCTAAGGGTTAGGAATCTAACCATAACGCACGCATCTAGCGCACTCAAGACTTAGTCCCTTTACATTCACCAACGATTTAATTGCAACCAGCCACCCTCCCATTCATAACTTTCCTACTACAGTCTGCATCATTCGTTCTCCCTTTCCATCCAACATATAGCACTCTCAGCATCTAAACTCAGACACTTGTTCCAGCTGCTCACCATCTGACATAACTTCACACTGAGGACTGTCCTCACTCACAACCATAACCTTACTCTTATCTACGTTTACTTTCAAGCCCCTCCTTTTACACACCCTGCCAAATCTCTCTACCAATCTTCTCAAACTTCTCAGATTTACCACACAGAACCAAATCATCCGCATTTAATAGGTAGGGCACCCTCCACTTTCATCTCCATTCTCCATCATTCTAACAACATTTCCTGCCACCCACACCTCTAATTCTTTCATAACCCCATCCATAAGGCCAAATTGGAACAAACGGCGGAGACATAACACAACTTGGCCCTGCTAATTCGCACTGACAGTCCAATTTTATCTTGATAACATTTTATCCCAGACACTGTCAATCCCACTCATCGTCAAGGGTTATACATTTGATTCCATTCACAAACCTCCCCCTCACACCAATATATATATATATATATGATATATATATATATATATATATATATATATATATATATATATATATATATATATATATATATATATAGATATAGTATATAGATATAGATATAGATATAGATATATATATATATATATATATATATATATATATATATATATATATATATAGGTGAAACTAAAGAAGTCACCCGCATGATATCTCGAAAACTAAGATAGGTACAAGAAAACTGATAAAATATATGGAATCAGCGTATGAAATTTGTAAAAGGAAATGCAAAAAAAAAAAATTACTTTTTTTTTTTTTATTTTTTATATTTCCAAAACTACATAGTAAGGGCCAAGTAAAACTAATAAACATATTTAGAATCATGTATCTAATATGTATTAAAAAAAGATTTAACTAAAAGAATACCCCAGGTAAACCGCAAAGATGCAAGGAGTCGGGGTCTCTGGCCTCCTCCTGGGGTACGACGGGGTAGGACTATTTCCTCCAGTGGTGGCCCCATGAACCCCTGCTTGGTATTTAGTGTCGTGGGGTTCCTCCGTCCCTCACTCTACGGGGGCAAGGGAAAACGTCCCCTCTGTCCTCCACTGTCGGTTGAGCCCCTAAAAGAATTTCTTAAACGCTGATTTCATATAGTATGTTATTAGTTTTCTTCTACCTATTTTATTTTTGATGTTAATGGTAGTAAAAAAAAAAAATTTTTTTTTTGCTTTTTCCATACAGATTTTCATACGCTGATTCCATATATGTTATCAGTTTTCTTTTACCTATCTTTAGTTTTCGATATATCATGCGGGTAACTTCTTTAGTTTAGCTATATATATATATATATATATATATATATATATATATATATATATATATATATATATATATATATATATATATATATAAGAAAGAGAGTATATATATATATATATATATATATATATATATATATATATATATATAGTATATATACATATATATATATATATATATATATATATTAGCGGAGCAAGTTAAAAAAAAAATTGATTTCGTTTTTGCCCAGTGGAAAGTTAAGCACTATGGGTAGGTCATGTGCAATGTTTCAAGAAAAACATAAAATATCTTCCATCTCCATTTCGTCCTTGATTTTTAGCATATTTTTACCATATAGTTAATAATGTGTATTTCGACTGTTTTGTAGTCAGTTTCTCATTTTATTCGTAAAATGCAGAAGTAATAGGAAACTCACAATAGAGAGGCGTAGGTGTGTGCGCATGTGCTCAGCTATAAATCACAATCAAGGTCACTTCGTTTACAAGTGAAATTCCTATACGTGATGAGTTTTTCGATGATTTTGTTTCGATTGGAATAATAATATTGTGCTCATTAAATCTATTTGTAAGAACGTTCCTACTTGATTTTGTTACTGGAATTGTTGATTATTTTATAACAGCACCTGCTAAAGTAATTAAGAATTGGTAAATAGTAATAACGTCATATGTTTTAGCAATTATTTGCAAAGAAAAATGCAGAGTAGAAGCAGCGTATTTTGTCCAGTGTTTGGCGCTCCAACGGAGTTAAGTTGCCATATTTTGCCAACATATGAAGACGTAATGAAATATTATTTGTTGGTTCGGAATAATTATAAAGTGAAGTTAATAACGTCAATCCAAGTGTATCAGAAGTCGCGGATAAAGTGGCAGAAAGAATCGAAGAAATTTGGCATACAGCCTCTCTTCCTTTTATTTCGCGCCAACGTGTAGTAACATACAACGAAAAATACAAGATAAAGAAATATTTTGGCATGAAAACATTGTCAACAGCAACTTTAGAAACGAAGCTTAAAACCTTCCAGATAGACTCGCAGAAATTGTTCGACATTTCTTATGTAAGTGTGTTTTCAAAAATGTTATTGCCCAAAGCATAAAAGGATCCCTGAAATGGAAAGATCTTTTCTTATAGACCAACGAATACTTAGGCAAATGTCCATAGGCACAGCTGATTTAAAAACAACTGAAAAGCTGAGGAAACGAGCCGAAAGGATGCAAAAAGAGATAGAAGCATTGACACGTAAAATAAACGTTTCTCCATCTGCTACTCCATCTAGGCTCACATTTCCTAAACCAGATTCTGACGTGGATCCACATCCACATCATTCCGATAGTGAAACAGAATACTTGAAGCCTTCCACGTCCACATTGACACAATCTGAAGGGAAAAAGACGTCACGATCAAGACGATACCCAGAATTAGCTACAGCTTGCCACAGGACCGGAGTTTCAGATCGGGCTGGAGCCTTCATTGCAAGCGCTGTTTTGGAAGATTTTGGTATGATTTACGAATCAGAAACATCAAATGTGGTTGATAGGCATAAAATAAGAAGAGAGAGGAAAAAATTCGTACAGAGTGTCAGCAAAGAAACGAAAGCTACTGAAAGGAACTTTATTTTGGCGGAAGGAAGGACCAAACTCTAATGCAAGAGAGTGTAGGGGGAAATATGTACCAGAAAACGGTCCTGGAAGAGCACGTTACAATGATTAAGGAACCAGGAAGCAAGTACCTTGGGCACATAGCACCAACCTCTTCATCGGCTTTGAGCATCTCTCAAATGATGTTACAATTCATGAAGAATAAGAATATTGACAATCATCAACTAGTAGCAATAGAGTGTGATAGAACAGTCATTAATACTGGCTATAAAAATGGCATAATTGCCCATTTTGAGAAAGCCATTGGCAAACCCTTACACTGGTTTATCTGCCAGTTACACGCAAATGAGTTGCAACTCCGACATTTGGTGCAGCATTTGGATGGTGGAACGAGTGGGCCTAATGCATTTTCTGGCAAAATTGGGAGATTATTGGCAAATTGTGAGAACCTCCCAGTTGTTAGATTTGTAGCCATTTCTAGCGAATTTCCGAAAATCGACAGAAACGAACTTAGCACAGACCAGCGATACCTTTGGGATATTTGTCAAGCTGTCACAAATGGAAACTGCTCATCAGGTTTGTCACAAAGGCAACCTGGGAAAATGTCTCATGCACGTTGGCTTACAACCACAAATCGCATTATGCATTTATACATTAGCTCTTCAGATCCTTCAAACCAACTTCAAACTCTGGCAGAGTTCGTCATAAGAGTGTACTCACCAATGTGGTTTACAATAAAATTAAATCAATATTGCACGGATGGTCCACGAAATTTGTGGAAGGCAATAAACATCTCGCGCTATCTTAAAAAAAGAATTAAAAACTATGGTCGATCTCATTATCCAGAGAAATGGCTATTTCGGCCACCCGGAAGCAATAATCCTGTCAATGATCACAGACGACAGACAGGCCATTCGAGAACTTGGACTACGTAGGATTTTGCAAGCAAGAATGGAAAAAAGAAAGGGATCAGACACTACAACATTCCCCCGCTCAACTTCGAGGCTGTTTCATATATAGATCTTATTGATTGGGAGAAATGTAAATTGACGGAACCTCCAATAACATCTCACTTAACAGAAGATGATTTGAGAAATTTGATTTTCAGTGGAGATGGAGAGTCTGTAGCTCAACACCTGGGAAGCCTAAAATTTCCCTGCCACACCCAAAGTGTTGAACGTTTCGTGAAACTAGTAACAGAAGTTTCTATGGCTGTGTGTGGAGAAAATAAGCGTGACGGTTTAGTTAGAAGCAGAACAGAGTCGAGAAAAGCTATGCCTTCATTTGAAACCAAACGCGAGTACCAAGTAAAACCGGAATAACTGCAAGGGCAAGGGAGTTAGTGCCCATATGGTTGGGTGGATGGGTGGGCACGGGTGGAACTCGCAATGCAGCCACCTCCCCGTGGTGAGTTCTGGGTTTTTCTTAATTTTAATTCAGAAAAAGCGAAACTGAAGACAAAACAATGGAAATACACATTATTAACTATATGGTAAAAATCTGCTAAAAATCAAGGACGAAATGGAGATGGAAGATATTTTTTGTTTTTCTTGAAACTTTGCACACATGACCTACCCACTAGTACCCAACTTTTCCGCTCTAGGGCAAAAACGAAATCGAATTTTTTTTACGCTCCCCTAATATATATATATATATATATATATATATATATATATATATATATATATATATATATATATATATATATATATATATATATATATATATATATATATATATATATCATCACCCACCTTCTTTCCCCAGGTGCGTAACATGCACCGGAAACAGAAAAATGGTAGAAGAATATGAAGCAAGTCGAAAAGAAAGCCCAACCTTAACCTTAACCTTAACCTTTAACACAACTTTCAGTGAGAACTCGTCTCAGTCAGAAAATCCACCCAAGAGCTTCACGGGACCGCGACGGACCCTCACTATGGCATCTCGACTATGTGGAGTTCATCTCTTGGCCCAGGTGGGCTACAACCATACCCCTTCACAAAATTCCGCCATTCACTCCTCTAATTCATCTTTCTTCTCGCCTCCGCCAAACTCACATTTCTCTCCTCCAGGCATTCCTTTACTGACTCAATCCACTTTTTTTCGGTCTCCCAGCCGGTCGATTCCCAGCACACTCACCACTATACATGCGTTTAAACAACCGACTCATCCATCCTTTCCACATGACCAAACCATCTAAACGTACTTTCATTTATTCTCTTACTTACCCCTTTCTTCACACCACACAACTCTCTAATATGTTCATTTCTCATTTTATCAAATCTTTTCACACCTAACACTCCCCTAAGATTGTCCATCTGAACACGTTCTACTTTAGATCTTTACCTCTTATTCCAGACCATAGTCTCACTACTAAACATTAACACAGGTAATAACATTTATTCTTCTCTTCCCTTATTTTCCCAATTATCTGTTTCAATGTAAAGATTTGATCCACACATCCTCTACCACTTCTAAACACACCTTATTCTTCACCAATCAGTCCTTCAGTCACTCAAAGCACTATTTCGACCAAAATACCAGCATATATATTCCCTACAATACTTAATAAACTAATTTCCCTCTAACACCTACAGTTACCTTATCCCCCTTACCCTTATATAAGGGTACTATTATTACTCTCCTTCATTTCCTCGGAACTATATCCTACATAAACGCTTTGTTCCACAACTTCCAATCCCAATCAATCAATATCTCGCCTCCGTTCTTGGTCATTTCACCCGTAATTTCATCTATACCTGTAAAAGTACCACACTTTATATTCGTAAATGGAAATTTATTTAGAATATATATATATATATATATATATATATATATAAGCGAAGGAATTCCAACAAGCAACTTGTAGGAAATTGATGGTTTCACCCCTGTAATATATTGTAATAATATTGTAAGCG